>KZ653787.1:33861-50329 GCA_001010745.2 Gerris buenoi | reverse complement strand
AAAAAAAAAAAAAAAAAAAAAAAAAAAAAAAAAAAAAAAAAAAAAAAAAAAAAAAAAAAACTCATGTAATTGGAGGCTTTTAACCTTGTCAAAAACTTCTAAATTCAATTAGCTTTCAGACTATCACTTGGGTTTATTAAATTTACTTGCAATTTTCAGTATAAAACAGAATGACAAATGGTGTTGCAATACTTTTGACGTAGAAGAAATAAAATTATCATTTATATTGTAGTGACCTTTTCACTACCAAACTATTATAATATTATAAAAAAGTATTGGAAAAAATCGACTTTCTGCTCAACTTCGCATAATATTGTACTTTATTCAATAATACGCCACCTGTACAAAAAAGTACAGAGCATGTAGAATAAATTTTTTTGGAAGGGGGTTGGGATTAACCTGGCTTTGAATATATGTGCGGATTTAGTATAACCTTTGATTTATTAATTTATAAAATAAATTTGTTCATTAGAAGAGTACATATAGAAGTAAGAAGGGTTATTTAATATAGTAAGGAACCATAAAACTGATACAATCAGTCAACATTTAAATAAATATAATAGGATGAAAAAAAAAATACACAAAAACAGCTTTCAGGCTATGTGTACTTGTGTACCCTAAAAAATTTCTTCAATGCGTACTGTATTGGTATCGATTATTATGAATAAGGTAACCTTAATAAACAGCTTGGTTTTCCGGTGAAATCTGCGTAACGAAGGGGATGAAATCCGAAGTTTAGCTTCCACTACTGGAAGCATCTTCAGGGGTGTGGTGCATCGTGATGTTTACTTGAAGCAACGACAAGACGTATGTCTTGTTGTTGCTGTTCACCATTTTACACACTGTTTATACTTGTATATTAAGTTAAATCAAATTATAATCATTATTAACACTGGGAGACAGACAGAGAGCACTGTACTGTATATCCAGTACAGTGCTCTGGATATACAGAGGCCCGTGGTTCAAATCCCAGCGCTGGAGTCTATTTTTCTCTGTCTGTCTCCCAGTGTTAATAATGATTAAAATTTGATTTAAATTAATATAAACTTTCCGTAGTATGAAAACTAAAAACTTAAAAATTGAATTTTGTATATTAAGCTAATTACAAAGAAAAACACAGGTTTAGAAAATTGTATTCATAATATTGCCTCTTCACTACTTTCTATATATTTTTTAAATGTCTATGCATCAATGTTTCAGCTACACTATAGCTTGTACTACAGAAAAATATTTGGAAGGTATCATGAAGTAAACATGAATCATAATATTTAACTATTTTCTGATAATTTTGATCTATCTATATTTTATTTTTGCAGAGGAATGATAACAACAGTAAGAAAACACAGGTAACTCTGCTTCGTGAAATGAGCAATTGTGGTAATTCTTTATCACTCATTGCCTATTGTGAAAACCTTAAACTTGATGCTCTTGGTAAAGGAAAAGTAGTACTTAATGGTAATGTAGTACTGACACAGGATCTTCCTATTCAAGAGGTAATTATTTAATATTATTAACTGTTTCATAATTAATGTACCTTAGTATAAAAATGACCAATTTTCATTTTCTTTGTATTAAAATAATTCAAAGTAATGGTTATACTCGTAGATCGAACTAAAACCCCATATTATGTTTTAGTGAAGCCAAATGTGTTATTTGTGGCTTGTGGCCCTATTTTTATTACTGGTCTTATATTACTTTGCTTTTTTAAGTTTCATCGCACATTTCCGTTTCCCCAATTTTGAACCACTTCCCGTGATTCAATCTTCCCCAAATTTTGCACATAGATACAAATAAGGTTAAGAATACAGAAACCAAAAAAAAAAAAAAGTTGAAAATAAGACCAGTTTTTAAAAATGGTATTTTTATATTAATTATTACTATATGTGCAGGAAAAATAAGGGCCAATGTAATAATGTAATTTTAAATTCATTAAACAGTATAATATCATACTTGCCTTAATCCGTACTCCTCGCGGGCCTCGTGCTAGGAAGTATAGGCTAACTTTCATATTATCATGTGGAGTAAATGAAATTCCTAAATATTTTCGTCTCGAAAGTCTTCATAGGCCAGTCAAATAAGGCTTTTTCGGGGAATTAATGTCCAGAAAGCTGGAAATCGTTTTAATACCTTCATTTGGTCCTAAATAAGTGTAATCTAAGTTTGCACCATCCCAGGAGGTGAGCATAACTTTTGGGAGCCCAAAAACAAGTAAATTTTTGCACTTTTCTCGGTTTTTTGCTTATAGCTCGAAAACAGTGAGTCGGACGGAAAACGACAACCTATATAATATTAAAGAGGGTTAAATTCTGCGTCAAATGAGTATATAAATCTTCAAATTTGGTTCAGTAGTATAGCCGTAAGCAAAAGTTAAAAACTGGGTATTTTTCTCCTTTTGGTGCTATCTTAAGTTTAATCCGATTGCAATGAAACTTGGGGGAATGGTTGGACACATGCCTGGGGTGGTTTCTAAGTTAGTAAAACTATGTTCCGACAGGTAGGAACCCGGGCTGCGCCGGGTACTTCAGCTAGTATATTATATACAGGGTGTCCCAGCTAATATGAAACAGCGAAATATCTCCAGAACCATGATAGATAGAAAGATGCGGTTTTCAGGGTCCGATAATGGCTAAAAAGGTGCTTCCAGAAGATATGCTTAACATTTTCTTTCTTCAGCAGAAGTGTGTGTAATTTAGATAATTAAAAAAAAGTTAAAAAAATAGTATGACATATTTTTAAGACTGGATTGGATTCTATGGCTAAAAATAAGAACTCTTTACTCTTGGAAATATATTGCTCTGAGCATTACAACTCAGCTTATTCATGTTTCAAACTATTTTAATTTGTCATACTATTCACTTTTTTTAATTATCTAAATTACACACACTTCTGCTTAAGAAAGAAAATGTTAAGCATATGTTCTGGAAGCGCCTTTATAGCTATTATCGAACCCTGAAAACCGCATCTTTCTATCTATCATGGTTCTGAGATATTTCGCTGTTTCATATTAGCTGGGACACCCTGTATATAATATACTAGCTGAAGTACCCGGCGCAGCCCGGGTTCCTACCTGTCGGAACATAGTTTTACTAACTTAGAAACCACCCCAGGCATGTGTCCAACCATTCCCCCAAGTTTCATTGCAATCGGATTAAACTTAAGATAGCACCAAAAGGAGAAAAATACCCAGTTTTTAACTTTTGCTTACGGCTATACTACTGAACCGAATATGAAGATTTATATACTCATTTGACGCAGAATTTAACCCTCTTTAATATTATATAGGTTGTCGTTTTCCGTCCGACTCACTGTTTTCGAGCTATAAGCAAAAAACTGAAAAAAGTGCAAAAATTTACTTGTTTTTGGGCTCCCAAAAGTTATGCTCACCTCCTGGGATGGTGCAAACTCAGATAACACTTATTTAGGACCAAAAGAAGGTATTAAAACGATTTCCAGCTTTCTGGACATTAATTCCCCGAAACGGCTTTTTTTGGTCTAATTTGACTGGCCTATCACGGAAAAGAATTATTACGATAATATTACATAATTTATTCCATCGTCAAGATTAAATAACCCTCCAAATCGCAGTTTAAAGGCTATTAGTACGAGTACAAGCAAACATTCCTCTATTCTTGCATGTAATACAGGTTTTTTGACTTAACCTATTTGATTGACCTAGACCCTAGCCTAGACCAAGATGAGTAGAATATATTCTACACATCTTGACCCTAGACAACCTAATTTCATGCTCCATCTCCATAGTTTTTTTCTAGTCCCCACTTAGCCTATCTAATCAAAAATTATATTCAAAAGTTAATTATGAGGAAGCCTACTGTATTTTTCTGATAAAACATCTTCAGCTTGCTTAGTACTTTTCTAATAGTCACTACAGTCTGTACCAAAGTACTAACAGCTATTAACAGTAGAAAGTATTAACAGCTTAAATTACGGCTTGAAGAAATTCCAAGGCAATTGGCAGGTGGTGGAACGTTGATGAGAATTTGTGGAAAAAAAGGAGAATGTTATAATAATAAACAAAAATAACGAACCTCTCTGATAACCTAATAAATTATTGATAAAATACTCTGCACACATAAATAATTGCAATAATAATTTTATTACCATAATTATAGGAATAATTGCTAGGTGTCAAATTTTAAGAGTCGACAAAGAACTTTCACAAATCATAAACGGAAATGTTTGTCAGAACCTTTTTTCTAGACAATAACTGATAATAATGAAACTAAACATATTTATCAGCAGACTATAGCGCCAAGTAAACAAATAAATAAAAATCATAATTTGTCATTACTTGTTCTAACCAGGAATTATCACAGCCACAAATGAATAAGAAAAATCTAGTTGTATTAAAGCAGAAGTTTCATAAGTTTCCTCAACATTCTACACATTTAAAATTTATTAATTTTTTAATTTGGTCCTTTAAAACGTCTTTTGTTGAATTAAAAACTGTATTCACATAATATTACTCCCTATATGTGAACATTTTTTATGTAAAACAGATGATTGTAGCAGATTATAACTAAATCATTTACCCATTTTATTTTAAGTGGGGTTTTCCTCGCATTCCTATGTAGATTCTCTCTCACATTTTAATCTAGTTTTTAGATAAAGACTTACACTAATGAAATTAAAGAATTATATAAGTAGGCATACATTTTTGTAATATTTTTACTTTCAGGCAGAAATAACTTTGTGGCGTTGTAAAAGTTACTCTGAACCCGAATCGTGTGAATTTTTCACAAAAGTTACTGTAGATGATCCTTGTGAGAATTTGCGAAGAAAAGATCAACCTTGGAGCAAACCCTTATCGCAGATAAATCCTATTCTTCGCTGCCCTTTAAAAAAGGTTTTTTTCTTTTTTTAATCTTATAACATAATAAAGAACCTTAAATTGCACTGTTATACAAAATTTATCGAACTTTTGGGCTCCAACATAAATTTTAACTGAGCTTTATGTTTTCGAGGTTGCTGAATCCGAATCTGAAGTCAAAATTTCTCCTATACATACAATTCTCCCGGAAAATGCGCCTTAAGTTTGGATAAATGGTGTTTTTGGGGGGTTTCGACCTAATGTTTCACCCAAAAACCCATGTAAAAAATAAAAAAACACCATGACTTAATGAGCGAATTTTCATAGAAATCTGCGTATTATTGGCTTATGATAATATAGGAAAAATTTTTTTATTTTTTTATTTTTTTTTTATTTTTAATATCTTCAAACTATGGAGAACACGAATATCCAACCAAATATATGAAAAAAAGAAACATATGCTGTTTAATCTGTCTATCTAGTTAATTTGAAAAATAAATAAAAGAATCATGCAATAAATGATGGTAAATGAATAATTGAAGCACATACTTGTATAAAAAAGATATAGGGGAAAAAATGGATTTAATAATGAAATGAAAAGTGGAAAATGGAATAACAATGGAAGTTAATAAATAATCTAACTCTTATCAAATAATTTAATTTTCTAATGACCCTCGTACTGTCAAAGCAAATACTAGTGTTTAGGGTTTTTAATGCTAGGACTTGGCTTTTTATAAATAATTAAATGTTGCTTAACTATTCCTATTTTTCTAAAAAAATTCTCCGCTTTCCTATTCCTATTGTCCTTTGCTTTCCTATTGTCGCCATAAAATTTGATGGTCATTTTGGGTTACAAGCTGGCATTGTATAATAAAATTACTTCTGAGATTGCGAGACAATTTTCTCTATTTCAATACACGATCACGTGCTTACAGTGCAGAATGTTCAATCAATTTTATGTAATAAATAGATTATAACTGAAGTTCAAGATTTTAAAGTAAACCAATTTTTTATAACTGTTATTTATTTAAAATAATAAAATTGTTTAAAGAAGGAAGTGATTTCTAACTTGAGAATATCATAAATATATGATAGATCTAGGAGCGTAAATGGAGGTCATCATAAAGAATAACACAAACAGTCTCTCCACGTAAATAAATTTACGTGGAGAAACTGTTTGTGTTATTCTTTATCATAAATATACTTTTGTTAGATCCAATTTATAAAATGGAACATTTTGAAGCTAGGTAGTTAACAGAGGCGCCAATAAAACCCATCTACCATAAAACCACCTGGAGGCCGGGGAGATGATGAAGTTTGCACACCTCTAGTTCAGATTTACTGTTATTCATTTATTTCCAGACCATTTAATCCAGACCCTACCTTAACTCTAACCCAAAAGTGACACTCATACATTCTTTCAAATGCTTTTCAATTGTTATTTTATCATTGCTTATGCTTATCATTTTGTAAAATTATTCACACTTTTCACCATATATTCTGTGGACACTGATAACACAATTTGCGTTATTACCAATATATATATATTTTTTTTTTACAAAGAATAATAATATAAATTTATAAAACCTTTCTATTTCAGGGTACATATAAGATAGTGAATGTGGAAGTGGATACTATAGTTCTAAAAAAGTTTTTTCCAGGACTTGATGGATACTATTTTAAAGGTACTTTGGTTGTTACCGGTGCAAATGACAACAATATATTCTGCCTTAAAGGAGGAGCCGAGATTATTGCTATGAAAAACTGATTCTTCAAACGTTAAATATAGATTACTCTGTGCATTGTCAGTTAATTGATTAATTACTGCTATATAACATTTTTTTTATCGTTTCTGAATTTTTAAATTACCTTTTCACCAATTAATATTAATCATGTATTTATAGTGCTTCGCATAAAATTAAACAAAAAACATTCTACATACTATACAGTATACAGCCACTTATAAACATTAAAATAATAAAATAAAATAATGCACACACATCTTTACAGTAAGATTATCTAAAGTTTGACTTTTGACACTCAGATTAGCCTTAAATTACGAAAAAAATAAAGTCACTAGGCCTGTAGGAGCGGTGGGGCAGGTGGGATTTTTGTTTGCCTAGATGGCCCGACCTTCTAGAATTCATAATCCTGACTTCTCATTGGCTCCCCACCCCAATTTTTTGGATTTTCCCGCGATGTCAAAAGTCAAAACTTAAGATAATCTTACTGTAGGATGGCAATGTAGGCATTGACAATATTAACATGACAGTATGGTTGAAAAAAAAAAGTTTGGATATATTATAATGTTGATAATATTATCAGCATTTCTTGTTTTTTTAATCTCAGAGAACATGTTCTACACTGAAATAATAGATGATATCCATAAATGATCTAGTCATGAAGAAATAATATTAATAAGTATTAGTGACTTAGTGAGATGTGACAACATAGAATAAAAGTGTCTACTGGCTGATTATATTGAATCATGTAATGGTCTAATATTGTTTTGATTGAGATATCATACAAAATTAAAAAACCTATAAAAATCTCAAAATCAAATGTTTTTGCCATCGCAATACTTCCTTTTTAGGGTTTTGTAGATACTTCTCAAAACCCTTATGCCGAGGGTGATGTGTCCGTCCGTCCGTCGCTCTTTGGTTCATAGGGCCCGAACCGTTCAAGCGAAAGTGCTGAAATTTGGAACCCTGGTGCAACTTTTTGACCCAACCAGAGGAAAAATATACAGAAGTCCATAATTAGATTTGCGCATGCGCAATTCAAAAAAATGTGGTAAACTCAAAAATTTACATTTTTTTAAATTTTTGAGTGGGGTATCAAATGAAAGCTGCTGAAGAGTAGAACACAAATATATATATGCTTTTTTAAATTTTGCATTCCTTATAGGGGAAAAAAATCAAAATATACCCAAAAAAAATTTCCCCCCCCCCAACCACTATAGATTGGCTGGTGCTAAAATTTCGAAATAATTCATGCTAATGCCTTATTGTTGGGCGATGAAAATTCCGGGAGTTGATCCCAAATTTTTAAAAATTGTCAATTTTGGGCGCGAAATAGTGAAGTGCGCCCAAAATTTTATTTTTTTAAAATTTTGAGTTGGGTATCAAATGAAAGCTGCTGAAGAGTAGGACACAAATATATATATGCTTTTTCAAATTTTGCATTCCTTATAGGGGGAAAAAATCAAAATATACCCAAAAAAAATTTTCCCCCCCCCAACCACTATAGATCGGCTGGTGCTAAAATTTCGAAATAATTCATGCTAATACCTTATATTAGGGCGATGATATTTCCGGGAGTTCATTCCAAGGTTTTAAAAATTGCTAATTTTGTGCGCAAAAATTTAGGGTGCGCCCAAAATTTTATTTTTTAAAAATGTTGAGTTGGGTATCAAATGAAAGCTGCTGAAGAGTAGGACACAAATATATATTTTCTTTTTAAAAATTTTTATTCTTTAGTGTTTTTATAAGTCAAAATATACCCAAAAAAACATTCCCCCCCCCAAACTTTATATAATGGATGGTCCTTAAATTTTGAAACAATTCATAGTTATTCCTTATGGTGGGGCGATGAAAATTTCCTGAAAAATGTAATTTATCTTGTCGTTAATACCGATAAAAAACATTGTGACCTCCCGGGGGATCGAACCCGAGACCCTTGGGATCGAAGACAAAAAATCATAATTACATAACGGGTATGCTAATTCATCTACAAAACCCTAAAAAGTACTTGGACGCAAGTACTTCCCTGTGATTTTTATATTTATTTATACATGTATACGAAAAAAATAAAAGAGAGAGGTAAGAGTTTAATGATAATAATTATTTATAAATATTATTACATTTGAAATAACAAAAACTTATATTTTAACTTAAAGTAATAACAACGATCCAAACTATGTAAAACACAAAAATAAGAAATACTTATATTCTTAATTCTTAGTAGAATGTTGTCTTCAGAAGTAAATAAGACCATTTCACAGTCTAGCGACAGCATGTCGTCATTATCAAAACAACATGGTGAAGCTAAACCCAGTAAAAGCCTTCGTAATATTGTTTCTTCATAGTTTTCTTAAAGTTTTTTCCCTGTATCTCCCATGTTAACTTTTTACTCAGTTAAATGGGAACTAATTATCAAATTACTTGAAGGTAAATAAAATTAGTTTTAGTTCTTGAGTCCTTGCTGATGAATTTCCTACTCTTTACACCTGTAATAAAATAAATTTATCTCCAGTAGGGAGGAAAAGTTATGATTTTGGATTAGTTTAGAGGGACTAAAGCAGGTCTTTTCTTCCCAGAACTCAAAAAGTAGGGAGAAAAAATAAAAGTAGGGCAAAAAAGTAAACTAGGGCGAAAAAGTAAGGATTGCAACGTAATTATTTTATAAATAGTAGAAAATGATTGGCTAATGTAATGAAGTTGTTTAAATCAGGTTGACAACACTTCTTTTTCGATCTGTTTATAACCTTCTACTTGGGTTTAATTCCAATTCTTATTTGTTTTTCATATTGAATCTCTTAATCTGTTATTAAAAGTGCTAATAGGTATGATTATTTAAAAAATAATAAATAACAACTGTGCAATGGACGAAAATGTGTATTTTTCCCTGTAAAGGAGATAAAATATTGTATGTACCTCTTGAATAAAGTGCCATTATTCCCCTCGCGATAATTATCTCCCTCGGCTTCGCCTCGAGAGCTAATTGGTGTTATTCCGTCGGCTGCGCCTCGGGAATTAAAAACTCTTATTCCCTCGGCTTCGCCTCTGGATTTAGGGGCCTTGGTTCCTTCGGCTTCGCCTCAAAAACCAACTTCTTCGCTCAGGGAATAATGGCCTACTTTACTCCCTAGGTGCATAAATAACTATTTCTATATTGTGTATCCTACAACTCCTATCTTGGTTTAGTTCCCTTGTGTTTAAAACTCGTTTTCTAATTAGTAGTTGTCATGAGAGGTAAATATTACTTGCATTACAGAACCTTTATTAACCTTAGTGGTGGGAGTACTATACCCTTAGTTTGCAGTATATAACTAGTGTTGTTTTTCTGTAATTTATAGACAGTTTTAGATTTCTGTATGAAGTACAAAAAGTAACCTTATATAATGGCTCTGTCTGTATGACTGTCTGTTCGATAGCGTCTGTCTATTGGCATGTTTCAATTCCGAAACTACTATAGCTAGGAACATGAAATTCGGCACAAAGGTGCATCTCGGCATTTGTAACAACTACAGTTTTTGCAGTTTTCACACTTAATATTTCCAATATGGCGAGCGACTAAAAAAAAGTTTTTAGTCACCATGAAATGTAATACATCAATTTAAATGTCTTGAAAAGCAGAAAAAAATATGCAACTATTAAAATTTTATACTTAATAATTTTAACTTAATGCACAGGAACCGGCGATTATCATGAAGCGCGCCTTACTTGATTAATAAATAGACACACACAACAAAACACTAAAAATTTGCTGGTACTAATTTGATTACTTGTCATGAAAAGCTGTCGTCCAAAAAATAAAAAAAATAAAATATTAGCAAGACTGTACCAACTTTGGCAATTTTTGGGAATCGATTGTAAACGAAGCTAAGTTTGCTGTTTTTCCCGAGAGCCATCAGTTCTTGGTTGGGGTTTAGTACATTTATATTCAATTATAGCATTCACCTGTTTGAATAAACTTTTTTCTTGTGAGAAGAAAATTAAATTAACTTGTATTAAAAAATAAAATAAATTCCCAACCACAAAATAAAACAACTTCTGTACAATATAATAGAACATTTATTTATTTAACATAAATTACAATAAAATAGTAAACACAACTATTTTCAAATATACTTTAGTATATAATACAACATTAATGCGTTAAGTGTAATAACTTTAAGAATGTTTTTTCCTGTTTTAACCCTTTTTATTTTTAAAACAATTAAATAATTAACAAATTTGAGACCTTATGAACTTGTTTTTTGATAAATATTTTCACATAAATTGCTTTTACTCATGTTACATAATATTGATAACCCACCAAGGCAAGCTAAGAATTACTAGACAACAAATATTTACATAAACACACCAATAAAGGTAAAATAATAATTATTAATAATAAAAAAAACAAGGCACAAGGACTAGTTTAAATTCTATTTTCATGAATAATAATGATTTGGAAAACACAAAATTTATTTATACAAACTTTATTTCAAATTATTTTTTTTTTTTTTTTAAAGTTTGAATTATGTGACAAGGTTTTTTTTTCTTAAATATAATAAAAATTTAAGCTAAATATAAAAAAAATAAACATAAATCTTTAAACTACCAATAGAGGGAAATATTGAAAGTAAAAATAAATTATTCTGCTGATATTATTTCTTACATTCTTAAAACTTCAAAAGACTGAATATTTGAAATAGTGGCTTGTTTTTTACTTCAAAAATACAGATTTCCTCAAACACTGACACAAATAATTTTATTATAATTAATAAATCTGTACCTAAATGATAAATTATTGTGTCTTTTTTTTGTTTTTTTTAATTGACTTTCTGTAGTATGTAGTACCATACCCAGTACATTACGCTGACAGAAAATTTTGAGGAAGTTGTGTTACTCCTTAGAAAATAGCCCTCTTGTAAAAATGCAAAGATGTGGCACAATATTTTACCTCTGAGGTACAGAAATAACGGTTATTATTTTATAGAATATTTAAAAGCGGAAAGCCTCTCCACAAAATGAATGGCTTATTTCTCAAAACTAGTTTTTGGGCTCTCAGCCAGCATCAGTGGCCAGTAAAAGTGATAGGAAAAACCCAATGTTGAGTTACATGAGAGACAAAAAATGAACTCTTTGATCAGTTCGTCGTGTGACGTGTCAGGTTTTCTCTTTACCTTTTACCAGCACTGATAATGGCATAGAGGCAGAAAATTAGTTTTGAGAAATGAACATTAATTTTGTGGAGAGGCTTTCCAATAAAAGCACAAAACTTTTTTTGGGGGGGGGGGAATATAACAATAAACTGATAATTAAATAAAGAAGAGAAATATTGTTATGATTAAGATTCATGAAATTTCAGACGACACAACACATAAAACCTGATCAAGCTTTCTTTTTTTTCAAAAATATTTTTATAAATTCAAACTGACTCCCCTTTTATGTGTAAAACTTTAATTGCAGAGTGATTTTGTTATAGTAGTTTCGATATGTTATTGCAATTACTGATTGAGCAATCTACTGTTACAGAAATAATTTATAGTTAGATTAATTTATTTTATAGTGTGTCTCTTTATTGTTTAGAAAAATATTGAATTTTCCAAATTAATTGAAAAGATATTGTATGGGTGTCATAACTTTAAATACAGTAAGTAAAGGAATCTTATTGATCTTATTGAGGAGCGTTTGTATACACACAGTTTAATTGTTGTTATAAAAGTTTAGTTGAGGAGAACAAGGGACTTACTCTTAAAATGAGAGATCATAGTAAACAAAAATATTGACAACCAATTTTTAGAAGTGTTATTTGTATAAAATTCACACTCCTCCAAAATAAAAATAAAATCTAGTTAAAATCAGGGAGAATCAAAAATCTCTTACATCTATTTTCATGTATGCTAAAATTAAGTGCTGGTACGCCTCAAAGAACAACATTTGAAATAAACTAAAACGGTGAACATAAAATAACAGTATTTTATAATCATACATTAGAACCACATTATAACGGACAGGTAAAAAATTATAATAATCAAGGATGCTAATTTGTATCTAGCTATATTATAAACACTAACGGCACCTCCGCCAGCTATTAACTGAAGAAATAAACAAACCCAGCAGAAAATAAATTATATTTTAAACTATTGAATTTAAGCTATCAACATGAACCACAAACTTTTGTTCAAAATATTAATGCAATGCCTATGTAAGAGGTCTGGTTATTAAATAACAAGGCTGCAAGTGCAGAAGGCTTTCTAGAGGGGTGGGGAGGGAGGCATGAATGCAGTGTTGGTTAGCTGGAAGTGTCCACTATTCCAGTACAGAAACATGTTTTTGTCGCTCAAGTAGTATTTTTTCTATAGAGATTAGATATGATTTTTTTTTTTTTTTCTCGTGCTGATAACAATATGTGACAAAAAACACGAGTTAAAAGATAAATGAGAAATTTCACGCATATAAAAAAAAAAATTGAACTGAGCACTATAAGTTGTTGAAAGAGGGCTATGGTGAGAATTCTCTATCTGGTGTGCGAGTTTTTAAACGGTCTACATGGTTTTCTGAAGGCCGAGAGAGCATCGAAGATGACTAAGGTCTAGGTTGGCCTATGGCTGCATTAATTCCTCAAAGTGACCAAAATCAATGAAATTGTGGGCGGAGATCGTCTTATGAGCAATTGGATGATTGCTAAGACTGTAAACGCTGATAAAGTAATTTTTGCATTACAGTAGAGTCACGCTAATCCGAACTAATTGGGACCGAACCCAGTTCAGATTAGCGAAAATTCAGTTTAGGCGGATTTTTGTAAATTAACGTAGGAAAAGCTACAATTTCTGATTGGAAAAAAATAGAAGTAATATTGAGATGTTTTGCGCTACCTCAAGTGAAAAGACCATTGAAAAACGTAGTAAGAAGACTATTTCATCTTACGATAAATTAGACGAAGCGCTTTTCCTATGGTTTTCACAAGAAAGACTGAAAGGAATCCCTATCACTGGCCTTCTAATCCAAGAAAAAGCTCTTCAATTAAACAACCTCATGGATGGTGACGCATCATTTAGTGCAAAAACCTGTTCGGATTAGCGGGATTTGGATATGCGGGACTCTACTGTATTATGTTTTATGAAACGGACAATCTTCAGCCCAATAGTCCTTTATAACGAGGTTCTACAGGACTATCAAATCAATATACTTAAATGTAAGACCAACAACTGATATCACTGATGAGTAAAATTGTCAGAAAAATTTTAGATGACATATTAAAGATAAAGAAAGTCTGTGAAGTTGGTCCCAAAAATTTGACCCCTGACCAAAAGCTTGTCCGTCAACAGATCTGCTTAGATTTCCTTGAGAGGTTAGATGAAGAGCCTGAATTGATGGAAAACATCATCATTTGCGATAAAACCTGGATATTCCAATACGATGTTGAAACTATAAGGCAATCTATGCACTGGAAAACTCCTGCATCGCCAAGAATGAAAAAAGCAAGGATGTCGAAATCAAAATTAAAATAATAATAGTTTTTTTCAACATCAACGGTATTGTGATGACTGAATGACTTCCACAGGGTCAAACTATAAACCAAACTTACTATTAACATTGCGGGAGCGAGTTCGTAAGAAATGGCCAGAGTTGTGTATAAACAAGTCGTGGAGTTTGCACCAGGACAATGCACCTGCCTTTAATGCGCTGTCTGTGAAGCGTTATTTAGCCACTAGAGGTACTCCTTTGCTCGAATCCGCACCAGACTCGTCTGATTTAGCACCCATTGTGATTTTGCCCTGTTTCCAAAGATCAAGTCTGCCTTAAAAGGAACCCGGTTCGACTCAAAGGAAGAGGTGAAGCGAAAATTAGTGGAGCTCCTAAATGATATTACAAAAGAAGACTTCAGCATTGCTTTGACCAATGGAAAACACTAATGGAACAGTGTGTGGTGAGGGGAGAGTAAATTGAAGGGGAGCATCTGATTCTAGAATTTTTTTTTTTTTAAATAAAACTCTTTTCATAAGCAGTCTCGTTATTTAATAGCAATACCTCGTATGCACTTACTAGCACACTAATTATATGCACTTAAAAACACTACAGTCTATAAGATTAGAGTTGGCACAATCGAAGGCGGGTAACAACAAATGTGGAGGTAGTTTTGGGGTTATAAAAAGGGAAAATCGGTGTTGCCATGTTATATTTTTTTTTTGTGGAACAGGGGTAGAGTAGAGAGTAGAGCATTTTTTTTCTGAAGTTGCATTCAACATGGGGGACCAATAAAATCATTTCCCTCAAAATTTTCCCGCCTTTTGTTTGTGCCAACTCTAATCTTATAGACTGTAAATATAGCTATCTACAGTACTTTCATTGATATTGACTCTTTTGCATTATTATGTTTTATAAAACAGACAATCTTCAGCCCAATAGTAATTTATAACGAGGTTCTACTGTACTATCAAATCAATATACTTAAATGTAAGACCTACAACAAATATTAGTGATGAGCAAAATCAATTCAGTGACTTAACATGAGTAAAGATAAAAAAAAAAGTTCAAAATATAATAACATTGACTAATTTTAGTGAAGAAGTGGTGATTGAATAGCATCCTCTAATTCAGTAGAATTTCATCCAAAATTTAATGTGAACAATAAGTTTAATCTGATATCCATCTTCCAGATTGATTTTTTTGAACAATAAGTTTAATCTGATATCCATCTTTCAGATTGATTTTTTTAACATCTTAGTTAGTATTGCTAGTACACATTAGGAGCAACCCTATTCCCTAAAAACAAATCATGATAAAATAAAATAATTATTAATAAAAAAAAAAAAATATATAATCATAAAAACATTCTGCCAATTAGTGTGGCACATAGCTTCCTCGCTTGCTATTTCTTATCTCATTTTTTTTTTTTTTTTTTTTTTTCAAATTTACCCTGTTTTATTGATCTGTCAAAATTATTTTGATTTTGATACAAGAATTAAAGTATCAATTTAGCAAAATATAAAGACCGTAGACATTTAAAATTAATATGGGGCTATTTGTGGGATACTTTCGACAAACCATCAAAATTTAATAAAAATCAGATGAGTACTTTTGAAGATATAGGTGTAAACTCTTCTTACAATTAGAATTGTTTTTTGACACTCAGGTTGACCAACCTATGTGAGGGAAGAAATAAAGCCACTAGGCCTGTAGGAGGGGTGGGAGAGCATCATTTGTATGTCAACAAAAGAAGGTTATTTTACTACTTCAACAAATCGCGATCTTTTTGGCTGATTTTGCCACTTCGATTTTTACTTCTTATTTACAAATATGTTTTAAATTTAATGTAAGAGTTAAATTCCTTGATAGAATCATGAAATTTAATGTCAGTAATAAAACTTTATGAAAAGTGTAGGCTTAAAACTACATAGATGAATAATTAATGAGTCTTACTTTTTCAGAATAACTTAACAAATTGAAATGACGGATAGTCACAAACAAAATTCAAAAACAGTGTAATATTTAGAGCATAATATTCAATAACATTAAAGTGAATACATAACAATATTTCAACAATAAAGCATTTAACTGAAAAAAGTTGTCTTCCAATGTTAACTAAACAGGAAATATTTAAAGATTCAAGCAGTGGAGGTTATTAAGTCTCTTTGAACGGTTACCCTTAGGTCCGTGCCCCTCCACTAGAGACTTTTTTATTTGCCTGGTTTGCCCAACCTTCTAAAATTCAAAATCCAGCGTTCTTAGGGTTACCATATTTCAAATCTAAAAAACTGGGGTAAATTTTTAGGGGGGGCCGGAAAAATTTTGAAAAAAATAGTATAAAATGGGGAGAATTGTCGCTATCTGAGATCAAATTTTGTTAATAATTTTAATGAATTTTTGTGGAGATTTTTTTTTTTTTTTTTTTTTTTTTTTTTTTTTTTTTTTTTTTTTTTTTTTT
>KZ653787.1:0-20851 GCA_001010745.2 Gerris buenoi | reverse complement strand
GATTACACCGGCTTGATAACAAACGACTGGCTTCAAAGGCGGTCCTTCTACGAATTTATCTATTTTATAAGATAACACCCAGTTTTCTTATAAAATAGACACCTTATTATTCATCTGACCTCGCAAGTAAAAATATTATGCTATAAATATTGGAAATTACATGTAAAATGTGCAAAATATATCATTCTAGGTGCGTATTATAAACAATTTTTTTTCTAAAATTTGACGGAAAAGTCGGGTGCATATTATACGCGAATATTTAATTTTCCCCAAATTATAGCTCAAAATTTTGCCTGCGTATTATACACGGGTGCGTATTATAAGCGAGATTTTACAGTAAGTTTTAAGAAATTAAGAATTATTTTATACCAAAAATTGATTAGTTAAGATGGTATGATATTTGTAGAAACTCCCACGTTTACCTTAATTAAATTATTTATTATGTACAAAATTATTGGCAAATACATATATATAAATCCTATAGTTTAATAAAAGTAGTAAACATATAACTTACATGCTTCACTAATAATTGAATCCAAATTCAAAACATAGAATCCTTTCAAAGATGCATAAACTCTATCACTGGATGCTGTTGCCAATGGTTCAAAAACCCTAGAACATCATTGATAATAAATAAAGTTATAATAAATAAGTCAGCTAAATTAACAAATAATATCAACAAATCTTAAAAATATTGCCTTACAAATAATTTAATTTTTGGCCATGTTGTATTAAAAATATATATACAGCTGTGTGTAAGTGAATAAGTTTTGTTATTTAGACCTTTTGAAGATGCAGAAATGTATATGTATTATTCTGAAGATTAAAATCTAAAGATTTATTTTATCTGATCTTTTTCTCATCAGGGGCAATGTCCCCATTAGTTGTGTACAAAAAAATAAATCCCTGATAAAATAAATCTTAATCTCAAAAACACTGACTTTTTCAACCTAATCTCCAGAGTAATAGATAAATGTCTAATAAAATATTTTTAAATTAATTTTTGATTCAAGAAGTCTTTTCTCACACTTGTTGAGTTAAAGTCATGTGCCCAGGGGATAACATACAGTGCATTTACTAAAATCACATGTTAAGCAACATTGAATATGCCTTTTGCAATCGATGCTTAAGTTTGCTTCATCACGCATGTTGTAACAGGATTATGAATTTAGCTGAAGATTTATAGAGGATATGTAGATAATAGGACTTAATGTTCAAATGGCAAAAACTCAACTAGCATTGATGGAGCTAAGGGGGAGGGACCTTGTCATTAATAGATCAGCTAAGCAAACACTTGACCTATATATAATAGTTGTAAAAAAAAAAAAAAAAAAAAAAAAAAAAAAAAAAAAAAAAAAAAACAAATGGATAGAAAATCAACAAATGTATATAAACAGTAATAATGTCAAATTAAATCGAGACGGAGACCTTGCACTAGGTGCCTATCTGCACTTACTGAGGTCTCTCTCCTCAATTATCAAGCAAATAATTATTTGTTTTAAATTAAATAATAATGTAAGGATTTTATTTTATTATTTTTTTTAATGTATTATTTTTTTTAATTGTTTTATTGGAGGAAATAAATATTATTATTATTATAAAGGCAAGATTTTACTGTATTATACGATGCCACAGATGCGGTATTTGATAAGACAACCAGCAGGTCAAGTTTGACTTCTGATTTTTAATATGATTTTATCTTCAATGTCTCAAATAAAGAAAGTCGCCGCAGATTATTGTGTTATTATAATTATGTTAGCAATATTATCTTACTGTTATCTTAAATTTGAGAAAGTAGAGATTGGGGGGAAGACAGTTCTAAAAGCTAGTGTTTATTTATAGTCATTGTAGTTTTTTTTATCCTAATGGGTCAAAAACTTGGAAACTTATTGACTTCTCCTTAAATTTTCCTGCCTTGTCAATCTGTCTATTTAAATTTCTATATTAAAGTTAAAAAAAATAATATTACCATCCTAAATGCTTTTGACATCTGTAACACTTGCAAGCTTTCCACGCATACCCTGGAAACCAAGAATCATCAGTTTGCCAATGCTGAAAAAACCAATTACATCGGTGGATTAAAAAACTAATAAATACATTTTTAAATTAGTTAAATCAATTATGTTAAAACCCCTCTAATATTGTAGAGCAGACTGAAAACTGTTAAGCTTATAGAAACAATTGCTTACCAGTAATTTCCTTCTTCTTATTTATTAAAGCAAACTAGTTAAGCATGAACTAAATATCTTGTTTGTGGTCCCCAAAATAACATCATTGCTAAACCAGTAAACTCATCCATAGACGTATAAGGTTAAGGACTCACTACTACAGTGGTGGCTCGTGCTTAGGTTCACTGGTTCAGTGTTCAGTGAACCCCCGAGCAAATATTTAATAAAACAATATTTTAAGAAATATAAAAATATTTAGTTCTTGGTTTCATAAATCTAATAAAATAGAGTGAAAATGCTGCAGGGAGATACAAGTTACAATGCGCGGCTCTAGAAGCATCGATAACAGCGCCCAGTTCAAATGAATGATTCAGTTGAACTGACTCAATGTATGAACCCTTTTAGCCTAGCGTGGCGGTAAAGGGCGGGGGAGGGGAGCATGCCGGTATAACATCGCTTGGAACTGCAAACTCGGTGCAGTTCAACTTCCGACTCCACCCGAAGGAATCCGAACTTAGCCGAGGGTGGCGCAACCTTGGGCCCTTGGACACTTTTTCAAGTCACACCTCTACCTCACCACAACACACAGTGCAGGATTTAGCTAAGCAGTGACACCGCTGTTATAATCTGAAGCGTGTTTGGTTTTAAATCCTCCTAAGAATAAAAATATGTACATACTTACTGTACATATTTTTTGTAAATATTTATTAATGTTTGTTCGAATGTAATTAAAAGTCTAATTTTCACAGTAAGGCAGTTGTTTCAATTCATATATTATAAAAATTCGGATTTCCCAAGAATAAAAATATGTACATACTTACTGTACATATTTTTTGTAAATATTTATTAATGTTTGTTCGAATGTAATTAAAAGTCTAATTTTCACAGTAAGGCAGTTGTTTCAATTCATATATTATAAAAATTCGGATTTCCCCCGGACCCCCCCNCTAGGTTTGAACCACCAAGTTAATGTTTCACCAGCCGCCACTGCACTACTATGTTCATCCTCAGTCTATAATTATATTTCATATATATTCATATAAGAGTAGCACAGATTAATAAAATTCAGCAGTAAGAAAAATTGAATGTCTCTTCCCAAAAAAAACTTAATTATTAAGCAGCCAATTGTATATCAATAGTCAAGCTGTACAACAGTACATTCACATTAACTTATATGGAATTTTAATTTTTTGATAAGTTATGAACTTTATTTGAGTACTTTTACTATATGAGGTTAGGTGGGTAGACATTTTAAAAATCTAGCAAGATACAACAATGCAACAACATATGTGGTGTGATCAAAAAGAATCCGACCTTAATTTTTATTGGCCAAACAAAGGAAGCTGTGGGGCGGGGCTTGGTGTACGGTTGGAGGGATGCCTAGTATGAATGCTCATTTTTTTGTACGACTGCAACACGAGTCAGTCGGCGGTAGGCTATTAATTAGTGAGCCAGTACGAGTGTGTGTCGTCGCATTTTCTTTCTACAAAATGACAGAAAAAGTCGAACAGGGTTACTGCATCCTTTTTTTTTTTTTTTTTTTTTTTTTTTTTTTTTTGTCAAGCTGGCGATTCTCAAATGGAAACAATCCGCAAGATTTAACAAGTGAGAATTGCCAACCTTAAAAAAAAAAAAAAGGATGCAGTAACGCTGTTCAACTTTTCCTGAAATTTTGTCAGAAAGAAAAATGCGACGACACACACTCGCACTAGCTCACTAATTAATAGCTTACCGCCGACTGACTCGTGATCTGACTGTGTTAAAAAAAAAATAGCATTCTCACTAGGCTTGCCTGCAACCGTACACCAAGCCCTGCCCCACAGCTTTTTTTTGTTTGGCCAATAAAAATTAAGGTCAAGTACTTTTTGATCACGCCACATATAAGAGAACAATTAAATTAATATAAGATAAAGATCAATTCTTTAAACTCAAAACATAATTTTTGTACTCATACACTCTTTATTTTTACTTTCTCTTTACATATATGTATATAGAAATATTGTAGTGGGGAAAAGATACTCCTAAAAATGAACAAAGGAATTCTGTTTTAATCCTAAACATCAACAAAAGGGAGATAGGTTTTAACAACATTAAACAGATAGATAATAATGTTCTCTCCCTTCTTAAATTCAAATTTAATAGTAATGCTTTGCATTACAAACTCCTTTACATAAGATATAAGGAGCAATAATCAATATTAACTACTCAAAAGACCTTTAATTTGATATCTAAAATTATGTATGGCTAAAAAATTTTTTTTTTTTTATTTCTGGTCATTTGTGGAAGCCTCTACTCATCAATAACTTAAAAATGATATGCAATGTGTCATAAAAGCATAAACTTTTTTTATAACCCTCATTTGGTCCATACTTATTTCAAACGCCATTTTTTAAAAAAAATGTATTTATTTTTTTTGTTTATTTCTTTTTTTTATAAGAACAGTAACATATTCTTTCCCTACTGTTCACGACCTTTAAAGCGGTGTATAACATGTCATGTGTCATGATAACATTGAAACATTGTATGCCAGTTATCATTAGACAAACTAAGACACTTTTGAATCCCAAGTCTCTGAAATAAGAACTCATTATACTAGGCTCCAGGACTCACTAGCATCCTAACCCAAAGGCGGGTGTGAAAAGGCTGTTCTAGTGGAAACAGATAATACATATTTGCTTACAGTTCATAATTTCTAATTTTAAAATGCAGTTGTAAACAACTTCATTTTTAGGGTTTATAGTAATTAATCACTTTCTTAGGATAGTAATAATATATTCTTAGAAACATGAAAAAGACAATATCTTGCAACTTACTGAAGAATATCCAAGGCAGGTTCCACCCTTTGTTGTAACCGTACTGAATTCAATACCATGTGGGTTCTTTAAAGTTTGTACTCCAATATCCTTTAGTCCAAATAATGAGTAGTTACTAACTGATTCAGCAAATGGGCTTTCAACATTGATAACCAAGGAAGCTGGAGCTATATTGTAACCGCAGTAACGACATAACATGAAATCTGGAACAAGTAAAAAAAAAAAATAAATAAAATTGAAAAAGTTTCATACAAATCAGATAAGTAGTTATGAAGCTATACTGTGCATGTGGAAGAGAACCAAATGAGTGCAAAAAGTTGAAACTTATATGAGTCCAATAATGGGCTAATCATGATATACTATCCAAATTTCATTAAAATCGAACATGGAGTTTTTTAAGATATGTTGGTTCACAAAAATAGAGCGACAAATAGACATGGAACTAACAATGTTCCCTGATGTCTCAACCATAGTTTTTGAAATCGGAGACCTAAAATTTGTTTCGTTCTTCAGAAGGATCATGTAGATTCCATTACCTTCGATAAGCTAGGAAGTAATGGCAATAATTAAGGGGAAAACTATTAATATTAATCGTTAGTATCAAAGTGAACAAAGAAGTACTTAGCTATAACCAACAAAAATAGAGGTTAATTTAATAATTTTATATTATAAACCAAATTGCATTTCAAAGTTAATTATACCACCTAATTTAGCTGTTCAAGGTTCTATTGTAGTTACAAGTTTCCTGATATGTGCAATATGGTATAGGGATTATTTTGGCACTCTTTTACTTTGTTACCCACCATTTATTTATTTATTTATTTTTTATTTATTTTATTATTAAATTTATTTATTTATTTAAATTATTATTAAATCCAAGTGATTTATTCTTTTGCTCAAAATTTATTGGATTAAAGGTTACTTTGCCTTACTAGATAGTTAGACTAATGGATATTGTCATTTTTATTTACAGAAGGGTGATATTCCTTTGTCCCAAAGGAATATTTGAACATTCCCCATTTAAGAATCTGACCTAATTTACTTTGTTACCCCTTTTAGGGTGGGTAACAAAGTAAAAGAGATAATTTGCACATATACTCCCTCATATAAGATAGTATTAAGTTTTTCAATTTTTAAGTTATGGTAGTTTTCTTACTATTGAAAGATTAAATTTTAAATAATTCAAATTACAATTATCAATAACTACGGGAGACATACAGAGAAAAATAGACCGGTGCGGGGGTCTATTTTTCTCTGTATGTCCCCGTGGTAATTGATAATTGTAATTTGAATTATTTGATAGTATTAAGGTTCACAAACTAGACATACACATACATTAGTGAGGTAAGAATTAATATCCAAACAACAAATAACTATTTCTCTACAAATACACACTCATGATTCTTCACCTCTCTTAAAAATTAATTATTTATTTTGTTCCTTATTATTCATCCATTCAGCTATACATAATATGTATAGCCACATGTAAGTCCACAGGGAATGGGTAAAAAAATAAAGGGGAGGGGGGGGATTTAGGAAACTGTCCAGATATTCTAGTCTAGATTAACTCTACGTTTAGATATTCTCGCATGGTAAAATAACTAATATTTCTTATTCGTAGTTCATAAAGCCATCAATTAAAAAAAAAAAAAAACAGTTTGTATCAAAGCATGGGAATCCAGTTAGTACAGCTATATAATGTGTAATAAATGATACAGGGTTATTATCATGGATAAAAAGGTATTTAGGGAAATAAATGCACAGATCATCTTGCAAAACAAGGTTCAGGTACAATTCCCTCGGCACAAGAGCCCATTGAGAGCATCTCACATTGTGCCATTAAGGCAACACTAAAGAAGTTCCTTAACAGAGAATTTCAGGAAACCTGGGAAAAATCTTATGGGATAAGATAATCCACATTATTAATAAAAGGACACTATAAGATTTGCCTAATAGAAAGTTATCCCATTAAAATTCTTGGAATATTTACTACACTTAGTCTCACTAAGAAACCATGCCAGAAACTTAACAGGTCACTGCCAGGTTTCTTAACAGGTCAGTGCCATGTAAATAGGTGCCTACAGCTAATGGGATTGATCAAAAAATCAATATTCAGGGTGTGTGACAAGGGAGAAGAAACTCTATTAACACTGATAATCCCATCGGATGCTGATCTTTGGAGATCAGCGGTTTGTCAGGGAATAAAAATTCTAGGAGAATAGAAAATGAAGAGATGCAAAGAGGGGAATAATTCTCTAAAATCAAGGTGTGTCATAAGACCCACACTATGATCTAAGTCTCTGGGATTAGTACCCCGGTTAAAAAAAAATATGACATTAGGTTATCACTTTATCAGCAGTATAACCAGATAGACACCATTTCACTTAAGAATATTGCTTATTATAGAGAGACCTTAATGTAAGGTTTAGAAGAACAGGATCAAAGCTCTTATTATTTAATGCAATCTTAAGAATATTTTTAGAATTAAACACTTCAAATACGTAACAGCCTGAAAAATAAACTATTTAAAACAGCATTCAACTCCAAAAACCGAACAATATTGTTCTGGAAAATATCAATATAGGCTATCATAATGAATTGTTAATTCTGTTTGTAACGAAGTTAGTTGCTTCAATAATATGGATCATTCTCATAGTAAATATAAATATGCAAACAACAAAATCACTTCAGCAATTGAGATAAGTTTTAATCACTGTGTTTATGCACAACAAAATAAATAAACTTCACCCAATAAATTGTCTTTGGCAATGGGAGGGATTTATATAAAATGCTTCAAATGATCTTCAAATAAAATTTAAATTGACATTATAGCAACATTTGAACAAACCGATTTAATAATTTGTTTGTTTTTACCATTTGAAGTTTGATGATCTTCAGAAAGATTACTTTCAAACGATAACTCCAAGAAGGAGAAGAGTAAAACAAGAATATAATTTAACCAACTCATCAAATATAATTATTAATCTGATAATTAAAACAAAATCTATAAAATTCTGTGAATATACAGGAAGGAAACGAGATTTTATATGCAAATATTGATTTTGTTCGGTGTAGGACTTAGGATTTGATACCCTCTTAAATAGATAAATATTCGCTATTCAACTAACCCAGATTCAAGATTGATTACGTTACACACGTTTGGGGGGTTTAGTATAATCTAAACATTTGTTATAACTGATTTTGAGAATGTATTGATATAGTTTACTTTACAACACCCGCTGGTTCTATTAAAAGAAAAATCATAGTTGCTTTAAATAATTAACAAAAACTTTCAGTAAACTTTGTATGGTTTATCATTTTTAATTCGTACTTAAAAATAAACAGGTCAAGTGTATGCTAGCCAGCACACAGCGAGGGTCCGTAGGCTACACTGTAGGGTACTACTTAAACATGTTTAAGTATGTTAAGTATGTTTACTATTGATGGTGTTTTTTAAAATGCTAAATAGCTTACTTTGAACTATCCAATGGCTCTGATATTCTCAAAACACATAAACAAACTTCTAATCAAGTATTTTTTTTGGCACTGAACCGGAAAAATACCATATTAAATACATCAAAGAGACCATAATTATAAAAAAAAAAAGTATTTTGTCAATAAAAAATAAAACAATATTTTTTTCGAAATTTCCAAAAAGTGGTATCTTTACTTTTGGTCGAAGAATGTTCAGGATTTTTTTGCACTTCACATAAGCGAGATAAAGTGGGGGAAACTTTTCACACCCACTTCAAACTTGCCTACGCTCGCCCTATCAAAGTTATAACCAAATAATTATATATTTTTGTAATCAGCTCGACGTACCCTTTCATATGATACCCCTCACAGTGTCGAAAAAAAAAAATATATATTTTTAACCCTTAAGTTTTTTTTTAAAATACTTTTTTTAAGTCGCTATATTTTTAACATGTGTCGGTAGGTACAAGACATATACATGCCAAATTTTAAAGTCATCGATCGAACGAAAGGTGTAGCCGTGAAGAGCAGGCGACGGACGGACGGACAGACAGACACACGCAACCACGCAGGAAAATGTAAGGGTCCTTGGTTTTGCCTACGGGCCCTAAAATAAAAAAATAAAAAAAATCTTCTTATGCCCCAGGTATTAAGAATTCATATAGACCATTCTTGTAAACAATTGAATAATCTTTTATTGAGCATATAATGACATTTTAGTTAAACTTATTTTTTTAAAAATGAAACTTCTTTGGCGGCGGTAGAGTGAATTTTTACTTTCTCATACAAAGAGAAAGTATTGTGATGGCGCGAAAATTCAATTTTGAGATTTTGATGGATTTACACGTTTTAAGGTCCCCTGAGCCCAAAAAAGTGGTTTTTAAAAAATGTCTGTCGTCTGTCGTCTGTCGTCTGTCTGTGCATACGCCTGGAGCCTAAACTACTGGGCCCATTTTGACGAAATTTGGTATAGACGTTCAGAATAATCATACCCCGAGGCGAAATCGAGAAATGAATTTTAACTCCAAATTTGAGGGCGCTACCCCCCAAAAACTCTGAAAAAACATGAAAAAAAAATTATTTCTCAAAAACGGTTCCGACGATTTTCGAAAACGACGATATGAGTCGTTTTCCCGGGAAAAATCTAGTTCCTGAGAAAATAGCTTAAAACGCGGATGTAGAGAGCCCGGGTTCGATTCCCCGCCCGGGAGAAGTTATTTTTGATGAAATTTCTAATAGTAATTAAATGTACATATATGAGAGAGTTTGTCTGAGTTGTCTCAGACCGATTTTTTCATATATATAGTGACATCGTGTAACGAAGTTTGCGATTCGAGACTCGTCCAAGGTTCCAACATTTTTACAGATTAATTGTAATGAAATTTGTGTGACGGAAGTAATGAAACGGAAGTTATGTTTCGAGACTAATCCTGGTGAAAGATTTATCTGTAAAAAATCTTTCTCTCAGGCGAGATGCGAACCACCAACCTTCTAATCATGAAGCAAACGTGCTAACCAATGTTCCACACATTGTCATGAAGAGTGAACACAAAATTGGTATATAAGCGTAATATTAGATGGTTTATAATTAGAATAGGTTCATGGCAACGGGCTTAATTGTATACTTACAAGAAAAAATCGGTCCGAGACAACTATTTACATGAGAAAGTAAAAAGTAAAAACTAATTAAATTAATTTAAATAAGTTATTACTAGGGGGCTCTGCCCCCTACTCGCTTCGCTCGTCAATTTTTAGATGTTATAAACCAAAGCGCATTTAATTATTTCTGTACTGTACAAAATCTTTGTCCTTTAAACACTCAAACTCAATATAATTTAAATATAATTTAACAAACTTAATATTTTCCCTTTCTGACCAATTCATTTTTTGTACAAATTTAAAATGTATTTAATTTGTGGTTTGGTCGTTTCAATTCAAAAAGAAAAAGGATTTTTAAAATATATTGTCAAAAATGAGGAATAAAAAATACAAAGACAAATAATATCACGTGAATTATGTTTAATAACTAACCCCGTTATCTACTAATCTACTAACCAAATAGCCCCCTGGGCTATCTACTAGCAAATGCTCTACTCACCAGGTTAGTGGACTAACCAAGGAGAGTGCACTGGTACAAGTGTTCACCCAAGGCGTGTTCTGTCATACCAGTATACTAGCCATAATAGTATTTAGTTAGTACTAACCCGTTTTACTCGCTAATGTGAACTCCGCATTTATGCGGAGTTCACATTAGCGAGTAAAACGTTCACATTAACGGAGTTCACATTAACACATTCAAAATCTCAAAATCGAATTTTCGCTCCATCACAATACTTTCTTTTTGTATGAGAAAGTAAAAATTCACTCTACCGCCGCCAAAGAAGTTTCATTTTTTAAAAAATAAGTTTAACTAAAATGTCATTATATGCTCAATAAAAGATTATTCAATTGTTTGATTATTCAAAGGTCGTTAATATGAACTCCGTTAAAGTGAACGTTTTACTCGCTAATGTGAACTCCGCATAAAAGAATTATTTTGTCTATTTACTATAAGAACCGGGGACCGTTTAAAAAGTTTAAATCCGCTGTAATAGTTTTTGCACTTAAAAATAAAGATGTTACCTCGGAACAAAAATATTTTATATTCTAGATTTTAAGTTTCACTTTTAATGCGTGAGAGCCTCACATATATTTCTCTATTTGTTACCAACAAAAATAATGGTTTGTTTTGATTTTATGGAGTTCAAATATATATAATAACTTATCTAAATAATGACCGACAATTTTATCACAACTAAAGATATAATTATTAACATTACATTTTTGATAGACTTCAAATAGATATAATAACTCATCTAAATAGTGACCGAGACTTTTATCAAAACTAAAGTTCCAATTATTAACATTACATTTTTGATAGACTTCAAATAGATATAATAACTCATCTAAATAGTGACCGAGACTTTTATCAAAACTAAAGTTCCAATTATTAACATTACATTTTTGATAGACTTCAAATAGATATAATAACTCATCTAAATAGTGACCGAGACTTTTATCAAAACTAAAGTTCCAATTATTAACATTACATTTTTGATAGACTTCAAATAGATATAATAACTCATCTAAATAGTGACCGAGACTTTTATCAAAACTAAAGTTCCAATTATTAACATTACATTTTTGATAGACTTCAAATAGATATAATAACTCATCTAAATAGTGACCGAGACTTTTATCAAAACTAAAGTTCCAATTATTAACATTACATTTTTGATAGACTTCAAATAGATATAATAACTCATCTAAATAGTGACCGAGACTTTTATCAAAACTAAAGTTCCAATTATTAACATTACATTTTTGATAGACTTCAAATAGATATAATAACTCATCTAAATAGTGACCGAGACTTTTATCAAAACTAAAGTTCCAATTATTAACATTACATTTTTGATAGACTTCAAATAGATATAATAACTCATCTAAATAGTGACCGAGACTTTTATCAAAACTAAAGTTCCAATTATTAACATTACATTTTTGATAGACTTCAAATAGATATAATAACTCATCTAAATAGTGACCGAGACTTTTATCAAAACTAAAGTTCCAATTATTAACATTACATTTTTGATAGACTTCAAATAGATATAATAACTCATCTAAATAGTGACCGAGACTTTTATCAAAACTAAAGTTCCAATTATTAACATTACATTTTTGATAGACTTCAAATAGATATAATAACTCATCTAAATAGTGACCGAGACTTTTATCAAAACTAAAGTTCCAATTATTAACATTACATTTTTGATAGACTTCAAATAGATATAATAACTCATCTAAATAGTGACCGATAATTTTATCAAAACTAAAGTTCCAATTATTAACATTACATTTTTGATAGACTTCAAATAGATATAATAACTCATCTAAATAGTGACTAAATAATACTAAACGTTAAATTTATTAAGATAACATTTATGATTTACTACCGATAAAAGTAAAGGTTTGTTTGTTGATTTGTTAATCTTTATATAGATTTAATAACTTATCAAAATAGTTTTGATTTGTTGTATAGCCCCGTTTACACGGTGATAGTTGGAGCGATAGTTGCGGTCACGATAGTAACTATCTCAACGACTATCACCGTGTAGACTACGTGATAGATTTTGTCGCGATAGAATTATCAGCCATCACACATAGTATTATATATCGCTGCATCACACTATCTCGTCTGACGAGATAGTTGAGTGTTCTCTCACACCAGAGAGTACTCACACGGATTATATGAAAACTACAACGCTAGATACTAGACGCTGATTGGCTATACTTTTTTATCAAGTGATAACAGATTTTAACGCAACAAATATGATAGCGTGCTTCACATTTGAAATCAGATTTTGTTTTTTTTCGACAATGTGAATATATTCCTCTTGCTGTGTGTGTGTTATAATTTAACATTATAATATATTTAATGCTTTATTACCGTATCCTAGTCAAAAATGTATTATGTGGATGTAACATTCAGTGCAAGACAACAAGTTTTGACGTATTTTAACTCTCACCGTGTAGACTGCACACCTCGGTGATAGTTGTATGACGTAGACTGACATGATAGTTCTATCGTGGAAGAACTATCACCGTGTAAACGGGCCTTATATTGAATTGAAAGCTGTCACTTTTTGATTGAGGCATGTAAACAAACAATGCGCTTTCTTTATTACATCGCCCGTGTTTTGTTTATTGTCTCGNTAAAACCGAAGGCAAATAATTTTAGAGTTATGACGTCACAAATTACAAAAATGAATTTTTAGAACGCGGATAATGATCATAACCAAAGTTGTTTTCAATGTTATCAGTGACACTCCTTCTATATATAGTATTATTCTATGCATGTAAACAAACATTCCGTCCCGTGTTTTGTTTATTGCCTCCGGAATGACAGTTCCCCGTGTCATTCTTGAGCGGATTTTACTATGAGAACCTCCCCTTTCTCCCCCCGAGAACCTCCCCCTAACCACTCTTATCTCTATCGCACTCTTACTAACAGTTATTTATATTTCACTCTCACTGAACTTGTTTGTTTTCAAAACTTTTTTAATAATATAGACTAGGGGGCTCTGCCCCCTACTCGCTTAGCTCGTCAGACCCCCCCTCCTCCCTGCGCGGCCGCAGCCTTGTGTAGGGTATTAGAATTATTTTGTCTATTTATTATATATTAGAACCGGGGACCGTTCAAAAAGTTTAAATCCGCTGTAATAGTTTTTGCACTTAAAAATAAAGATATTACCTCGGAACAAATATATTTTATATTCTAGATTCTAGATCTTAAGTTTCACTTTTAATGCGTGAGAGCCTCACACATATTTCTTTACTTGTTACCAACAAAAATAATGGTTTGTTTTGATTTTATAGAGTTCAAATATATATAATAACTTATCTAAATAAAACATATCTAAATAGTGACCGATAATTTTATCAAAACTAAAGTTCCAATTATTAACATTACATTTTTGATAGACTTCAAATAGATATAATAACTCATCTAAATAGTGACCGAGACTTTTATCAATACTAAACGTTATAATTATTAAGATAACATTTATGATTTACTACCGATAAAAGTAAAGGTTTGTTTGTTGATTTGTTAATCTTTATATAGATTTAATAACTTATCAAAATAGTTTTGATTTGTTGTATATTGAAAGCTGTCACTTTTTGATTAAGGCATGTAAACAAACAATGCGCTTTCTTTATTACATCGCCCGTGTTTTGTTTATTGTCTCGGGAATGACAGTTCCCCGTGTCATTCTTGAGCGGAATTTACTATGAGAACCTCCCCTTTCTCCACCGGAGAACCTCCCACTTATCTCTATCGCACTCTTATCAAACAGTTATATATCACTCTCTCTCTGAACTTGTTTGTTTACCTTTCTCCCCCCTTATCTCCTAACGCACTCTTATCAAACAGTTATATATTACTCTCTCTCTGAAATTGTTTGTTTACAAAACTTTTTTAATAATATAGATAGATAAATGTGGTTGCCTTAGCGAAGTTTTTGTTGGAATAAATGTGTTGGAATAAAATAACAAATAATTTCGGTACAGGGGGCCTCAGTATAAATGATAATATCTACACATATATAAACATTGCTTTAATTTATGAAGTGAAAAATTCTTTGGCGGCGGTAGAGTGAATTTCTTTATATAGTGACATCTTGTAACGAAGTTTGCGATTCGAGACTCGTCCAAGTGTAACATTTTTACAAATTAATTGTATTATATCTATTTAAAGACCAGCAAATTTAAACAAACATTTATTTTTATTGGAATAAATGTGGTTGCCTTAGCGTAGCAATATTTTTTTAAAATTAAATTTCCCATAACTATTTCTTAATCCTGAAATAATAAATTCGTCAAAAAATGAAAGAGAGCAATGCATTCTAGAACTTAAGTTTCACTTCTAATGCGTGAGAGCCTCAAATATATATATATTTTTTTTTCAATTAAATTTCCCATTTCCCATAACCATTTTTTAATTTTGAAATAATAAATTCGTCAAAAAAAAAAAAAATGAAAGAGCAATGCATTCTAGAACTTAAGTTTCACTTCTAATGCGTGAGAGCCTCACACATATTTCTTTACTTGTTACCAACAAAAATAATGGTTTGTTTTGATTTTATAGAGTTCAAATANATGAGCCAGCGGCAGGATAACCTGACGAACAATAGTTCAGGGCGCATGACGTCACAGCAACCTTTGTTACCTTTACGTAACCTCTCTGACATGACGTATAGTATTATAATTATTTGTCTATTTACTATCAGAACCGGGGACCGTTTAAAAAGTTTAAATCCGCTGTAATAGTTTTTGCACTTAAAAATAAAGATGTTACCTCGGAACAAAAATATTTTATATTCTAGACCTTAGGTTCACTTTTAATGCGTGAGAGCCTCACACATATTTTATTTCTAGATATTTGTGAAAAACATAAGACTTGGACCTATTTTATAAGATTACAAGCATAGCTTTCCTCAGAACTTTCAGGACTTCCGGTATGTTCATTTTCAAATATCATTGAGGAACTGTATGCTATTTATGATAAATAAATTTGAAAATAGGTGAAATGGGATAGCTATGTTAAGCATCCACCGACCGGCGACGGTGGTGTTTTGTTAACAATGAGTAATGAGCAATTAATTGAATGTGTAGTTAAATTGTTAAAAATCCCCCAGCAAACATCCTGTAAGTAAAGAATTCACGATATTCAGTTCAAACGTAAACGAATTAAAGTGGTATAAATAAGTTGTTAGTAGGTAGATTTTTTAAAAAATACATTTTTTTAATAAAAATAATCAACAACCGTGATTGTTATGAAATAGCATGTTTTAAAAAATTTATATACATGTTATATTTTATGAAATTTCTTAGGTTCGAATTACTACTATTCGATATAGCCTGTACAAATAAATCTATGTTTAACCAATCAAAAGTTGTATAATTGGCAACACTGCACTTTTACACAGCTGTTTCTATCCGGCATCCCGCATCCCGCTTGTTGTTTTCAGTTTCGTCTTTTTCAAATTTAGCTTCGGTGCCGTTTTTTTTTAAAATGTGTTTTCCGTTCTTTGATTCATGATTTATTGAGTTAAATATACATTTTATGTGAATTATTAAAGTTTATAAGAATTCGCTTATTGAAATTTTATAGTGGATTTTTGTTTTCGACAAACTGATGTTTGTACTTACAAGTTGTGTAGCTGTTTTAATTTTCTCGCTTAATTGATTAGTGTTGTCATTTATTGTTAATGCATAGCAATGTGCAGGATTAATATTGAACCTTATAAAGTTTAGATTTACCTTCTTCTTCAAAGCCCGTCCAAGAAGGTTGTTACCACAAGTCACTTTTTTTAATAAGTTTCTTTAGTAACATCAGTTTTTTAAATTATTAACACCAATATTTGCTTATTAATGCCAATCACAGGTATATTGAATGATTATAGGTATAATCCTATACTAATTATAGCATTTATATAACAAAAAACAGTGTATTCAAAAGATTTCCTCTGCAACCTAAATAAACAGAACACGATTTAAATGTAACGAGAGATGTATTTATTATCAAAAACAAAACATTTTAAACTTTCACGTAGTGAAGATGGAAAACAATTCTACCCTCTCATATGAGGGTTTGGTCTTGGAAATGAAGTTCTTACTGTTTATCATCAATCATCATATTGACTATTTATCTCTTTTTTGGTAAAAATTGTTATTTTCGTATCCAAAACTTTTATTGAAAACATCAGAGTGTCTCCTTTTTAATTCTTGGGCCTAATTGAGATTTCTCCCAATTGTAATTTTTAGATGTGTGTGTCATATGCATAAGTTAGTTTGTTGTTGTCTGTTCTATTGTCAAGTATAGGTAAATGAGATAAAATATCTACTATAGTGTTGTTAAGACCCTTATGTGATCCATGTCATGTCAGTGCCCAGTGTTATTTTAGATAGTGTTTTCTGAACAACCTAAACAATGGATTATGATCTGTTCAAATAATAAATTTTCATCCATATACCACTGAAACTTGTTTACAGTACGCTCTAGTTGACCCAGTGCTTCTTTGTCTATTCCCAAATAACGTTTTCAGTGTCTGATAAAATTCTGGATGGATGTGGAATTAGTTTATGTACACTCTGAGACTTATCATGACTCCAAACACTAAAATTATGGGTAGGTCTGGCTCAACTGTTTGGATATTCTACCAAGACTGGGTCTTTATTTTTATTCATGTGACACATAAAGTGTCTAAATAAAACCATAACATGTCGAATTGTAAATAGAAACAAAATACATAGTGAATGGTGAATGTCAAACCCCCACACACCTAGTGGGCTATAATAAACTAATGCATATATAGAGGTTAAAATATTTTCAGTAGTCCTATAATACTGAACAGATTCCTTTTAACTATAATGTATATTTTTGTTTACAATTGATTGACCAGAAAAAATATTATATTTCTTTTGAGTTTTTTGGCAATGGCATTTCTTTGATAGCTTTCACAGTCTTCTGTTGGTTGTATACCATTAGAATTGATGTGATTAAAAATATAAGGTGCAAAGCAACACCGTACAGAAGTCTTTCTGTAACTATAAATTCATTTTGAGTACCTATGACTAAAGTATTTACGAGCTGATTCTTATACTTTACATTTGTTGGTAGGCGTCTATTAAACAAATTTAAGTATTCTTTAATATTAAATTGTTAATTGTTAATGTTATTAAATTGTTGTCTTCTTTGCCCCTTGTAGTTTTGCTCTTATGCAATGTATATGTTAGTTAATGCTTACTTTAAAGTCAGCACTATTACATATTTTACCTGTAGTTTTAAAAAGGAGTTCTACCACGGATGTGTCTAATTTTTTTCTAGCTTTTTTTGACACTCATTTACTTGCTTACCAATCCAAAATTACCATGATGTGTAAATAACCCTGTCTTAATAGTTAATTAGATTAAGGGATATTATAAGTCAAAATTCTTTGGATTATATATCAATTTGTCTTATAGTTATTTAAACAGAGGAATTTCTTATTAGTGGTAAGCAAATATAGGATGGTTACTAAGTAAATTAGTAAGAACTATTTTTACTACATTTTTATTAGCTTGCTTTCTTGTTTGTCCAGTAAAAATCTTGCAATCAATTTCTAACTAACTTCATGAGTAGCTAGACTTTTGAAACTTTTAGAATAGCTCAGAACACGATGACATGCATTATTTTAATACTTTTATCCATCTTTCAGCAAAATTTAATTTGTTTTCAGCAAATTGTGTTGCATGGAAAGTTAGTTCGAAAAAAATCCGCAATATTTTATTTGTTTTGGTTTGTCCCATATTTACTTAGAATAATACTATATAGATTGTTATGTAATATAATATATTAAATTTAATAATAAATAAAATAATTAAAATAAATAAAATAAATAAAATAAATAAAATAAATAAAATAAATAAAATAAATAAAATAAATAAAATAAATAAAATAAATAAAATAAATAAAATAAATAAAATAAATAAAATAAATAAAATAAATAAAATAAATAAAATAAATAAAATAAATAAAATAAATAAAATAAATAAAATAAATAAAATAAATAAAATAAATAAAATAAATAAAATAAATAAAATAAATAAAATAAATAAAATAAATAAAATAAATAAAATAAATAAAATAAATAAAATAAATAAAATAAATAAAATAAATAAAATAAATAAAATAAATAAAATAAATAAAATAAATAAAATAAATAAAATAAATAAAATAAATAAAATAAATAAAATAAATAAAATAAATAAAATAAATAAAATAAATAAAATAAATAAAATAAATAAAATAAATAAAATAAATAAAATAAATAAAATAAATAAAATAAATAAAATAAATAAAATAAATAAAATAAATAAAATAAATAAAATAAATAAAATAAATAAAATAAATAAAATAAATAAAATAAATAAAATAAATAAAATAAATAAAATAAATAAAATAAATAAAATAAATAAAATAAATAAAATAAATAAAATAAATAAAATAAATAAAATAAATAAAATAAATAAAATAAATAAAATAAATAAAATAAATAAAATAAATAANATAATAAACATTATTTTTAGCATATTTCAAGCTAAAATAAGATAAAACACAAAAAAAAATATTACAATAAACTAAACTGACTATCAATAATTATAATTAAATAAAAAATTAAATTATAAAACCGAAGGCAAATAATTTTAGAGTTATGACGTCACAAATTACAAAAATGAATTTTTAGAACGCGGATAATGATCATAACCAAAGTTGTTTTCAATGTTATCAGTGACACTCCTTCTATATATAGTATTATTCTATGCATATTTACAATCTTCATTTTGACAGGTTTAAAATTTATGATTTATGACAGAATATTTAAAAATATAGTTTTTAAAAAGTTCTTTTTATCTTGCAATTATTATTCCCTCAATTGATGATCATTCTGAAATCAAAAATCTTCACTATCTGAAAATAGAAAAGTTTTGTTTTTTCCAGTTGTCTGTAATCCTGCTGGACTGCATTTATCGCTATTCTAGCACTGCTTTTTTTTCACACATACTCCTTTAAACAGATTTTTCTCATAAATCAGTCTATAATATTTTCGTCTTTCTGCCTGACATCGTTCTCTCCTCTTGTGTAACACAATCCCTCATTTAAATCAATGTTTTTCCCTGAATTTATGTAAAAATGTCACTTTTATTATTTTCATGAAATATATTATAATTTTTTGAATATTCTGTTAATATTTGAAGAGCCCAATTACGCAATTTCTTTTGTGCTTTGTCTGCTTGTTCCAAATTTTGTGCTGTTATTTGTATTTGCATAAATATGCTAAATGCAAGTGTAACATTTTATTTAACACAAGACAACCTGTCTTGTTGGCGTCTGGCTTCTCATTACTCACCTAACCATATGAGCTTTTCTACTTGATTTACATTTCCTGCTCTTTCGGCACTGAAGGTGGCCTTATAAAAGCCGAAAGCTGCTTTGAATTTAAAATAAATATTTTACGTGGAGAGACTTTTGCTTCTTCTTTTTAACAAATTAAGTTGTAAATAAAAACAAAATACGTAGAGGATGTCAAACCCGCACACCTGGTTTTCATTGGTCCCATACCTATATTCTCTCTTCTACCACTCCAGAGTTTGGTGGAACTCACATCTACCAGCCTGTCTTGTCAAAGAATTAATGTTCTGCTTTACGAATTCTTGGTGTCTCTTTCTGCTAATGTTGAATAATTCTTCTGAATGTATGACCGTAATATTTATAAAATGGACTCATAATTTTGGTAAACTTTTCACAATCTAAAATCGTCTGCCATACTTCTTATGTTGAAGGGCTATTTTGGACAATAATTTATTTCTTTTAAGTGAAGGATCTATTATTTTCATAATTTTGAGATGAATTTCTAAATCTATCTTCATAGTTCACCCATTCTTTGTCCTCTGGATTAAAGTGTCTTTACTTAGATTTTGCATTGTCCCTTAACTTCTGCCTTCTTGATATTTTAATCTCTTTTTCCCACAGCGCCTATGCAAGAAAACAATTTATTAACAAAAATAAAAAAATATAAAGATAAATCCACTTTATAAAGATAAAGCCAAGGACCAAGTCACTTTGATCAAATCCAATTGGTCCAAGTGTTTGTAGAATTTTGAAGTAACGTTTATACGATCAAAGTATACTTGGTACAAGTAGTGGAATTTTGATATACTATTAACCCATTCAATGCGTAATCCAATTCATGAACCTTAGTGACTTAGTGACTGTATATATCTAAATGATTTTAAAAGTTAATTTAAAAA
>KZ653786.1:2307-29519 GCA_001010745.2 Gerris buenoi | reverse complement strand
AATACATTAATGCTCAGCATGAGATGTGGGTTATTGCGAAAAACACTTTCAGCACCTCGTTCGGAATACCATTTCACCCCAAGATTTTTACAGCAACTACTATTGGTTTTTTAATTTTTTTATGGCGAGGAACGTTACGGCGCCGAAAGAGCTAAAGTCTATATCCAAGGGTGTGTGAAGCTGTGCTAAGCCACCCTGGAGCCTCGCTATCCTACTCTCGATAACAAGGCCTAACGCAAGGATCCCGGGATCCTTGAGTGTGGGGATTGAACTACTTCACGACTGCTCAGCCGATCAACGAGACAGATGCTGGTAGCCCTTACCTTCCACTAAAACCCTGCCGAAAAAAACCCTCCATTTCTGGTATAACACTCTTGAATAGAGCATATGGTACCTGACGCGACTTTAATCTACCAAGACGTCTACAATCATCGTCATCATCGTTTCATATGATGATCGAGTGCTCTTGGCATCTTAAACTTACCCTTTCCTATAAGCTTCCTGCTCCAGTCAGGAAGTAGAGGCTGTAGATTCATCGATGTTAGTTACTTCGTTGAGGTTCTCTGTATGATAATGATGATGAGGAGGAAGTGCCTCAAAGTATTCAAAGGCCTCCAGCACCTTGAGTTAGAGAGATACCCCGAGGGGAGCCCACCGTTCCCTTGAGCCGCCTAGAGCTTCCAGCCATTCTCCCTCCGATAGAAGGAGAGCTTTCGTCGCAGGACCCTCAACGACCAACAGGGCCAGCAGAAGCCGCGGCACCCCCCAACGCAGCCCCAAGGTCGCAGCACCAGAGAGCCTCCTCGCACCCAGAGACGCTGTAGATGATGTTGGTGAGTAGAATACAGAATCGACACCGGGGAAACATCCGGAAACATGGGGAGACCTGACGCAGCCTAATGTCTACACTAGCCAATTTATTAACAACACAACTGAAGCCTAATGCCACATGAAATTCGGCCACCACCTCTCTGAGAGAGAGAATCAGCCATAGCGGTTTGAAAAAATAGCCGGGGTGGTGATAACGGTGGGCGATCCTAAATTAAACACTGACTAAACCTAATAATAAATACCTAACCCTAGTTAAAACATAAGTACATGACATAGCCTGATATTACAGGGTGTCGATGACAAGCCAATCAGCCGGTTGGAACGTAGCCGGGATTAGTATCATCGACCTACACTAACTAATCTAATTGCCACAGATTTGGGCAAGAGCCTCCTCCAGCTATGATGTGGGAGCACATCCGGATTGAAAATATTACCGAGATGTGTTTAACTCCCACCCCCTAACTAAACATATCTTTAGAATCTAATATCGCAGTAAAAAACCTTAACTACACTATCTTAACCTAGTTCAAAACAAGGCCACTGACCAACCGGTTAGAACAAATGACCGGGGTGAGGAGTTCCGACAGCCGATGACCTTAACTAACTTATTTTAAACTAACTCTCACCTGGCTTTGTTGAACCTAAATCTCTTCATAAAATCCTGCTTTACGCAGGAAGTCGAGAATTACGTCTCGGTGAGAATCTTCGTTGAGGGTGACTGCCACACACACCGGTGTGCCACAAGTCGCCCTCAGCTCTGCCTGTGAGCTGTGAGCAGCTTGCACTGTCAACGTTGCTCTATTGCAGTGTCGGCATCGAGGGGCACGTTCGTTCCTGAGATGGTGCCCGTGCCCGTGCGTCCACTGCTTCTGTCCCAGTCTCAGACACGTGAGTATGACACTGTCCCTCCTTGACATGGACAGTGCCGTAATTTACTCCTTTACATTTTTCTTCACTCTCCTAAGTTGGGTGAAGGAACGGTCCCAATTGTGGTCTTAATATCGCGAGCCCTAATGGGCAGCGGTTTAGTCCTTGTAGTGAGCTATTCGTACTCCAGCCGAATGGCTCCTGTGCCGAAGAACTGTTCTCTTAGGAAGTGGCGTGACTTCGACTTGACTGCCTCTGTAGAGGACAGAGCCATTTGCTCCCGACGGAGCTCCATTGGCAGAACACCAGCTTCTACGTAGAGAGAGCTGACGTGATCGGACGGTGGTCGGAGCTATACGGAGTCCTGGCGGAAAGACTCATTCCAGAGGCAGTAGCCACGACTTCCTCGCTGAACTGTAACGCAGCAGCCGTATTCCATCTTAGTACGGACCTATACACAAAGGATGCAAACTAGAGTTGTCCGGTCCGCCCCCATCGTAGATGAGCAAGGACCTTAATGACAATCTCTCTTATAACGCTGAACGAGCTCTGATATGTGACACTTCCACCGTAACTTTGCATCAAATATCAGACCGAGGAAGCGAGTTTTCTTTCTATTTAAGTCGAACCCAATTCAGGAACAGCTCTGGATCAGCGTGTTCCTTCTGCAAGCGGTAGAAGTGCACACATACTGTCCTCGAGGGAGGGAATTTAAAGCCAATTCTGCGCAAGTTGGTCGGTGGTTGAATACCGCCTTCGATAATCAGCCTGACTGGGCGCTAATATCAATTTAGCCTGTAGTTTATAATTGATTTCAGGACCTTCTCTAGACAAAAGGTCAGAGAGGGCGATAGCCATTTGGTGAGCTTCCTTTGGGAAGCAGGATGATTATCGCTTCCCTTCAGCTAGACGGGTACACACCAGTTCTCTGGATCTCCTTATACATGTCTAAAAATACTTTCTTACCTCTATCCGGAAGGCTCTTGATGAAGGCATAGGGTATGCCATCCTTTCCGGGAGAGAGCTCGTTCCAACTCTTCTTTCGTCAGAAATGAGTCTCTTCCCTGATCAAAATATGATCTGGAGATATCATCACCTCTCTTTCTGCTTCTTGTTTTCTTTCTAAATTCTTCACTGTATCCTGCAGTAGCAGAGATAGCTGCATAGTGTTTTGCTAAGACATTAGCTACCTCTGCTTCCCTGGTGTGTACCTGGCCACCGATCACAAGAATTGGGTTCGGCGACAGGTGGTGTTTCCTAGCGAAAGCCTTAACTTTATTCAATATTTTTTCGCTTTAGCATCTTCTGCGAGTGTCGTCACGTAATCGGCCAAAGATTTCTTCTTGGCCCTTCGTATTGTTCTACGCTCGAAAGCTCTTTTTCGTTTAAACTTTGTGAAATTTTTTTGTGTAAGCTGTCACCTGAACTTTTCTTCTTCCTATTCCCCCGTCGACAGTCCTCGTTCCACCAGGGCTCGGAGCGGCGTTTTCTGCTCGGTCCTCCTACTCTCTTCCGTGGAACGGCTACACTGGCGGCGTTGGTTATGGCCTCTGTGAAGTTCTGTTTCAACGTCGCCAGTGAGGAGGACTGGGTGGTTGAATCTCACCCAGTCAAGTTTCTGACTTCTCCAGCCGGGGTCTCAGCAGTTATACAAATTGGAAAGAGGTCTCTCTGATTGAGTTCTTCACACGGCCTCCAATCTAGAGTGACGTCCAACGCAAGTGAGCTAAATGTGAGATCGATGGCTGACATCGTTCCTTAGCTCAATGTAACGTGCGTTGCTTCTCCACTGTTCCATAAGAGACAAGGTTGCTCCTGTCTATAATTTCTTCTACTATCTACCCTGGTAGGGAATATCTTACCAGGGAATGTGAGCTTAAAGTCTCCCATGAGGATGAAGGGGGACGGCTACTATCGAATAAGATCCTCCAGTTGGTTGCCCGTCCACCGTGCATCCGGGAGATTCAAACTTCACAGGGTGGCAGAGTACGGTGCTTTGATTGTCACCGCCACTGCCTGCAAATTCGTATTCAGGTGGATCTGCAGCCGGGATGTTCTCCTTAATGATGAGAGCAGCCCTGACGTGCGCACACCCAAGTTTAGTTATTATCGTGTCTTTTCTAAATATCTTGAAGCCAGGCAAGTTGAAAGTCTGGGTTGGACCAAGCTTGGTCTCCTGTATTGCTAAAGCATACAGCGTCCTGTCCAGTGGGAGGCGCCGTCTCAACGACTGAAGCAGAGGTCGATGCTACAAGTGAAGGTACTCGTGAGGTCGTATGGCTAAAACGTGTACTTAGTGAAGTAGTGAAGCTTAAAGTTTCAGCGTTGCAGGTAGATTGGTAGGTAGATTTTTTTTTTCGTAAGTTGCGAAGCAACCATACGACTTGCACAGAACCTTGAATACCACCGCAGAACCAAATATATTAGAACGCGACACTTCTTCGTTCGTAATATGGTAACTGGAGGAGAAGTTAGTATCATGGGAGTTGATACTGAACATTAACTTACGGACATACTGACTAAGCATTTATTTAAGCCAAGACACCTTTTCCTATGGCAGGGCATGGGTCATGTCCTAATTATTAAATGAGGGAAGGTTGAAACGAATCAAGTGGTGAATCCCTCCACGGTCCGCCCTTATCAAACCAGAGAGGGGCATAGAAGCTCCGAGGACGTTGAGGGAACGACAAGGAGGGGACAGTTGTCCCGAGACCACGGAGAATGATTTATGTGGTCAGAGTGTAGGTAATAGTGTGAATATAGTTACCAAGTTGGCGGACATTTTGCTGCATTCATCAATTATAAAATATTTAAATCAACATTATCGAGAAGCAACGATTTGATTCTGGAACGAAACTAGGAAATCATCTCGGCACTACCCAGACACAATTCTCCGTTCAGGCTTGTTATTAAGATATTTATTTTTTATGTCGTTATTAGCTTATATAATAAATCATTAGATATTATTTTCTTTTATTATTCATAATTACCATTTAACATTAAATTAAAACGTTTCAATACGTTCTGATAAATAAAATACGTGTTAAAAGTTTTTAGTTGCTCGTACTTTCAATGTTTCCTATTTGTTCTGTAAGCCTTGCCGTTTTTCACTTTTATAACAGTTTACCCGTTAGAGCCATGTTTCTTCCGCCTTTCTGTTACACGACATGGCGGTTACTCTCGTTAGAAATATTTGTTTTGCCAAAAACCATCGGTTGGAAGGGAGAGGTTAAGGTTGATGTAAAGTGTTTCGGCGTGGTGGGGGGTGGCTATAGAAGCAAGAGTAGGTAGGTACAGAAGTAGGTTAACTCCTTAGCTTGGCTGCCGTCCAGTCTTCCAACATTCTCTACCCAACATCAGACAACCAACCAACACAATTTAAAACCTTATTTGAACAGATTTACTAACTGTTCTTTTAACCCTTTCTAACCACTCAAGTATCTTCAACTTCCCTAANTTATATATGTATATAAATAATAGAATGTTAATATTGTATGGTTAAATTTAAGTTACAGTTAATTATACACACATCTTTAAACAACGTTATATTAAAACTATTATATAAGTTAAAATAAAAAAATAAAATAATAATAAATTAACCAATGATAGATTAATTTAAACTTTCGATTTTACTGTTTAAAATTACGATAAAATTTCATTTTAGTATAAACAATTTAAAATTCCATTTTAATTTGCTGTATTATATAGAATTTAACGATAATTATTATTTTTACCTTATGTTCTGGTATCTAAAAGTAGAGCAATTAAGTTTTGAATATATTTATTATATCGTATTGCAAATTCACTTACACTTCTTTCTTTTTTTCTTTTTTTTTCTTTCATTGTTTTCTTTTATTAAAAATTTATTTGCATGTCTACTGACGATTATAAAAACGTTACTATTAGATGACACCGGATTAAAGAAATGGAGAATTTAAAAGGAGTCACTAAAAAGAGCTCAGGCTCAGGCAGTGATGTTAGAAACATAGGAAGCGAGACTAATCCGTCACCTAGTATTTCGGATGTGGACTCGGTAACTCCTGAACCCATTCCGCCTCAATCCAAAACAAAGACTGCAACGGGTGAAACAAAACTAGATAACTCGCCGTTATCATCACTTAACAATATGACAACAAACTCCCGATCGTCAACAAACACTCATTCTAATACCGGTTATTTTGTATTAGAAGAAAAGTCAGACTCTGAAGGCGATAACACTTCGTTTAAAGCGCCGATCAGTGACGGTAATGAAAATAACGTCTGCAAAATGCTTCAGGACATGATGAAAAATATGAATGAAATGAGAGATGAAATGAAGGGCTTTATGGGGCTTTCAAAAGGATTAGAGGGAAATGTTCAGTCTGTACAAAACCAGGTTAAAGATATAAATTTAAAAATAAAGGAAGACCAGCGGGGAAACTCGGATATGTTTATATCTATGTCCAGGGAGATCCAAACGAACCGAGAAGACGTCACGGCAAATAAAAATGCAATTACTAATGTTGAAAAAGCTACTAGAAGCGCCATAGTGGAAACAAATAAAAGAGTAGAAACCGTGGAGGGCCTTCTAGGGGATTTTAAGTCTTTTCCTAATCAGGTTTTCAGGACAATCGATCCCTTTTGCCATCCTGGGCCGACGGTAAGAGACTTCAATTTAAGAGAGAATCCACCGAAAGCCCAATTGCTTATTTAAAAAATTTAAAAAAGATTTTTGAGTGGAGGAAATTGTCCCCCCGTGATCAAATGATGGTGGTTGATATGACTTTAGTCGAAAAAGCCGGTGAATGGTGGCAACTATTCTCTGACTCTTCTGTAGAGTTTAGGGACTTTGAATGTAGGGACTTTCCTCGTCAAAGGAAAGTCAGGGAAGAACTTTATCAAGGAAAGTATGATCGAGACAAAGATTTTAAGGCAAAAATGTTAACTCGAGAAGAATACGCAACGAGGAAAANTCCACGGTCCGCCCTTATCAACCAGAGAGGGGCATAGAAGCTCCGGGGACGTTGAGGGAACGACGAGGAGGGGACAGTTGTCCCGTGACCACGGAGAAGGATTTATGTGGTCAGAGTGTAGGTAACAGTGCGAATATAATTACCAAGTTGGCGGACATTTTACTGCATTCCTCAATGATAAAATATATAAATCAACATTATCAAGATTTTTGAGTGGAGGAAATTGTCCCCCCGTGATCAAATGATGGTGGTTGATATGACTTTAGTCGAAAAAGCCGGTGAATGGTGGCAACTATTCTCTGACTCTTCTGTAGAGTTTAGGGACTTTGAATGTAGGGACTTTCCTCGTCAAAGGAAAGTCAGGGAAGAACTTTATCAAGGAAAGTATGATCGAGACAAAGATTTTAAGGCAAAAATGTTAACTCGAGAAGAATACGCAACGAGGAAAATAATTGAAGCTAAGGAATTAACCCCTAGGATCTCTGAAGAAGACATTGTTAGCCATATAATCCGTCACTTTGAACCGGATATTCAAAAAACTTGCATTCATTGGAGAGTGAACGAAATCAAGTGCCTATGAGATCTACTTAAAGAATATGATTCGTTTGACAGACCTAAATTTTTTCCAACGGCCAATTCTTCAGTAGGTCAATACGATCCAGAAAAACGAGATTATTTTCGGGGAAACCGAGGAGCACAGAATACGGGTGTGGGGACCGGAAGGTACCAACACCCGAATAGTAATGCACGGTCGGCAGAAGGCAATACGAGGTACCAGCAAAAGAGGTGCAGTGCTTTGGTTGAGGAAGACGCTGAAGTAAATGTTGAAGAGGACCAGGGAAACGAATAGAGGCACCTCCAGGAAATCTAATTACAGGAGGTGCCGGATCTCACAGTGTATGCGAAAATCATATAGCGGTAAATACTATTAATAAATCCCTTAACGAGGTCCCAGAAGGCGTAGAATATCCTTTGGAATTCCTTTACGACGATTCAAGTTTGGCTGGTGGGAATTCCGAGATTGAAAGTTTAGCTCCTTGCCCCATGGTAAAAATAAAAATAGGAAACTTCGATACATCAGCTTTAATGGATACGGGAAGCGAAATAACGGCGATTTCCGAATCTTGGTTCGAACAAAATATCGGGCTGGAAAATAGAGTCCCATCTTTACCAATTGTCGGGACACGAATATTGAGCGCTTTTGGATCTAAATTGGGACTGATAAAAAAGCAAGTTTTCCTTTCTGTTGCTATCGGGACGATAAATGTAGAAAACATATTTGTTATAATACCTAAGTTAATACACGACTGTATCCTAGGCGCAGACTTTCTAAGGAAGTTTAGGGCCGACATTAATTTTCCCGAGAATAAAGTATCGTTTGAAAATGACGGATACCGAGAGTTGATTCCGTTTACATATTCTCTCGATGCATCACATTCTTCTTGTAAAATTCCGTATGTTTCAACATTGCAGGAAAAGGAGGTCCTTATATCCGAAAAAATTGAAGAGTCACAATCTCCAAACCATTTGAGACAGGAAGTCATTAATTTACTCAAGGAATTTAACGACGTCTTCAGCAATCGACCAGGACTCATGAAAGTACCTGAACATAAATTAGCCTTGACCGATGAGACTCCTTTCCACCGCAAGGCTTATCCGATACCTACTGCTCTAAGAGAAAGTGTTCAAAAAGAAATACATCGTATGTTAGCGCTTGGTATAATAGAGAAAACTATGAGTAACTATGTGAGCCCAATCGTACCAGTTGTAAAAAAAGATAGTAGTGTTCGAGTATGTCTAGATGCTCGATGGCTTAACAAAGTTCTTAAACCTGAATTTGAATCACCCCCTCCAATTGAAACCTTACTTCAAAAATGTGAAGACATTAGGTATATGTCAAGCATCGATCTCGTATCCAGTTATTGGCAAGTTCCACTTGCCCCAGACGCGAGAAAGTACACTGCTTTTATGTTCGATTCTCAATGCTACCAATTCACAGAAGCTCCTTTCGGAGTCAGTACGAGCTCTGCAGCCCTTATAAGAAACCTAGTTTTGATTTTACGGGGATTTGAAGACTTCACCCTTGTGTTTGTCGATGATATTGTGATAATCTCCAGATCATTTAAGGACCACATGGCACATCTTCGGATGATTTTGGAACGGTTTAGTCTTTATGGAGTCACTGTAAACTTAAGCAAGTCGGCCTTTTGTAGGCAAAATGTGGAGTTTCTCGGCTTTATCTTAACCCAAGAGGGAATTAAGACGCATCCGGAAAAGCTTCGATCCATTCAAGAGTTTCCACGACCTCGTTCCATGAAACAACTAAGGGCTTTTCTGGGATTGGCCAACTATTATCATCGTTTCAGCTCAAAATACGCACATGTGACTACCGATGTTACAACTTTTGAAAAAAGGAATTAAGTGGCAATGGACCGCGGAAGTAGAGAACTCATTCCAACAAGTTAAGAAGATATTTTTTGATGAAATAGTCCTACGTTATCCTTTGTCTAACCGGTTATTTTTTCTCCAAGCTGACAGCAGCGATTATGCATTAGGCGGTCAACTATTTCAATACGATGATCAAGGATGCGCACGTGTGGTGAGTTTTGCAAGTAGGGTGCTTAGAGGACCTGAATTGAGATATTTCACTAGCGAAAAGGAACCTCTAGCAATATTATTTTTGTTTAAAAGGTTCCGTACTTTTCTGTTAGTAAGGCACGTCATCGTCAAGACGGATCACAAGTCATTGACTTTCCTCCAGACTTGCAAACTGCTGAGTCCCAGATTGACGAGGTGGATATTAGCGTTACAGGAGTTTAGTTTCAAAATAGAATATTGTCCAGGAAAAGAAAATGTAGTTGCTGACGTCCTTAGTAGATATCCATCCGAAATTAATGAAATACCTCATCATCCTACGATTAAGACTAACTCGATTCTAGCGAAGCGACCGGACGCTACTCTATTAGCTGATCTAGATAGGTTACCTCAACTTCAGAGGGACGACCCTTTTATAACTTAAGTCTTAGACACTGATCTCAACAATAATAGAGCCAAGATACATCAAAACATTGTCCTATATCGAACTGATAAATCTGAGTGGAAGATTCTACTGCCTAAAATGATTCTTTCTCCATTTATTGTTAACTGTCATGAAATTTACGGCCATTTGGGCCCTCGAAAATGTTATAAATTAATTTCAGAAAACTTTTACTATCCCAAATTGTTGACTCATAACAAAGCTGTGGTTTCTAGGTGTGAGAATTGTCAAAAATGTAAATGTTCAAACAATTCAAGCTACGCAGATCTCATGAATATTATTCCCAGTGGTCCAAATGACCCACTCAGCGTAGATTTCTATGGCCCCTTGCCTACCCCTCGAGGAGGCATAAAGTACATTTTGGCAACTACTGACGTGTTTAGTAAGTTTGTAAAATTATTTACGATGCGTAGAGCCACCCTATCAGCCATAATAAAATATATAACCGAGGTTTATTTTACTAAATACGGTAAGCCTAAGAGAATTATCTCTCATAGAGGTACTCAATTCACTTCTAAAATCTGGACTTCCACTATGTCAAAGATGGGTGTAAAAGTAATATACTCTTCCATTCGTCATTCTCAGTCGAATGTAGTAGAAAGGGTTAATCGTGAGCTAGGACGATTTTTCCGCTCATTCTTGAAGAATAACCATAGACAATGGTTACGATGGGTCAAAATAATCGAAAATTGTATAAATGAAACTCACCATGACTCCACAGACATGACGCCAGTTCAGCTACACCTTAACACAAAACCCCAGCGATTTTGGAAGCAACTTTTAAGTGACGAAGATAAAGCTAATTTACCTCTTGATGAATACCAATACCAGGTTAGACTGGTCAGAGAAAACCTTATTAAGAAGGGCAAATCCCGACAGCAAAGGCACGCAAGGCTTCACAAATTTGTATCTTTCACTGTAGGAGAAAAAGTATTGGTGAAAGCAAATAATCTTTCTGATGGCCCTAATAAAATAATAGTAAAATTCTTAGCCCTTTTCGAGGGACCATACGCTATAGTTCGCCAGGTTTCCGATTCTACATTTGAATTGTGGGACGAAAAGAAAAAGGTCGTTCGTGGAAAATTCCACACTAATAATTTAAAAAAATTCCATGAGTGATCACTTGATTGTTCTACATTCTATTATTATATTTAGACGTTATTAATTGTATTTCGGTGTTGGTTGTATTTTTTTCCTTTTGACATTTTAACTCCATCGTTCTACCAACAAATTCAATCTATTTTGTAAGATTCAGAGAAACCACAAAATCGAGGGAGGTTAATGAAACGAATCAAGTGGTGAATCCCTCCACGGTCCTCCTTTATCAAACCAGAGAGGGGCATAGAAGCTCCGGGGACGTTAAGGGAAGGACAAGGAGGGGACAGTTGTCCCGTGACCACGGAGAATGATTTATGTGGTCAGAGTGTAGGTAATAGTGTGAATATAATTACCAAGTTGGCGGACATTTTGCTGCATTCATCAATTATAAAATATTTAAATCAACATTATCGAGAAGCAACGATTTGATTCTGGAACGAAACTAGGAAATCATCTCGGCACTACCCAGACACTTTCCTATCAATTTTACCACTTTAGTAGCAAACAATACCTTAGGCCCGATTTACTCACGAGTGGCGTGGCGCTGGTTTGTGCCACCTCTATATGCAATCATTAGATTTTTTTTTTTTATTATTCATAATTACCATTTAACATTAAATTAAAACGTTTCAAGGTTTTATATTGTGAGGTTGAGGTTTAGTACATTTTATATTATTTATAATGTAGCAAATAATGTCAAGTATTATTTGTTAACTTGACATTCCTTGTCAGCATCATTCTGTATTGTTTGAGTTTTCATATTGTGAGGTTCAATTAAATTCTCTATTAGTTTTTCAATAATAGTCTCTGTGTAATTAAAATAGGTCATACTTTAATTCAGCGTAGATGGCGTTGGGTGGTATCCCAGGCTGCCGAGACCTCCGGCTACCCTCTGTGGGTGTAGGAGGAGAAGACATGTCGCTTCCCCGATCCACGTTAAGTGTTCAAGGAGGTAAGGGTTCCACTTCCATACTTGTTTGAGACGTCACTTCCTACAGTCTCAACAGGTAAAGTGTTAGGACGTTTAGAGGGAAGAGGTGTTGTTGGTGTACACTTTTCGGTGGACATATTATCGGAGGACATATTATCGGAGGACATATTATTACTTCCGTTTTTACCTCCGTTCTCCCTGCCACTATATCTCTTCTTTTTTTAAAAATTATTATTATTGGTATTCCTATTGTTATTATTCTTCTTTTTATTTGTATTATTATTCATATTGTTGTCCTTCTCTTTATTCTCAGTACTCGAGCCAGCATGCTGATCTGAGTGTAGTTTTGTTGTTGTTTCCTGGCCAGAGTACCGGAACCAGCATCAGTTTTTTTTTACACAGATAAGTGTCTGAACTTGAAGCACATGTAGCACCTTAGTAGTACTAGGACGTATTTTCAAACGCGTATTTCCTTGCTCGGGTAACCCCGGGTCCACCAGTACCCGGATAGTCGTGTACGTGTACCACTTCCCTCAGATTTTTTGCATAATAATTATATTTGTCATTTAACAATAATTGGTTATTGGGAGGTTCTACTGTATTTATATATTTAGTTTTTTATTAGCAAGTTATATTTTTCATTCTTTATAAAAGTATAAGATTTCCGAGTTTTGAAATTTTAAATTATTTTACTATTGTTGTAGACCAAATAATTTTTTTTATTTTATTTTCCGACATTGATTTTTAGGTAACTAAAAATGAAAGCATGCCTTACCCAGCTCTTCACCACATACTTCCTCTTGCGGGTGTGGATGATAAACCATCGTCACCTAAACGACTAAGGTATATTCTTATTTCTTACATACTTTATCTCCTGACTTGTGTTCGTGTAAACTAAGTAAGCAACGAGTCGGTTATTAAATCTAGATTTCGAAGTTGTTAATAATTCGCATCACCGACAAATTTTTGCCTCGAGGATGTTCTCTGCAACGGATCCGAATAAACGTTGACTTGGGTTACAGAAGATTGTGCGAAAGAACAAACTTAATTTTTTTTATTATTGCACTGACATAAGCAGGGGTTTTCACTTCTTCTTGTAGCGGAGATTTTTTATTTTATTTATTTTTTTATTTTTTTGTGGAGACGCAATATAATTGTTTCTTGAAATACCACTCTGAAGCATGAGAAATAAAATGTTGTTCATTATAGATAAACTTATTACGGCAGGTTTTCTCCGGAACGGAGCCTATGTCAAGGGATCAAAACTGAAGGAGAAAGAACTACGGAGACTGCTACTGCTCAAGAAGAATCTGAAGTGACCAACTCGGCTCAATCAGAACAGATGCTGTCGGAAGTGAGTGACAACTCTATACAGGACCTCTCCATGGTAACCGTTCACTACCTGAAAACTGACATCATCGAGTCATAACAGTGAAACTAAACCTCTCTGTAAATAATCCTGTACATACTATCAGTTAATAAACAAAAGCAAACAGAAGCCACTATTGTTTTGTTACTTCATTTGTACAAATGTAAATTTTGAAAAAAAGTAGGAAATTTAATGCAAATTATTGTAAATAACTATTTGAATTACATTTTTTTTAACATTGTTTATTGTCTCTAGTTGATATCCTCTATTTTAAACTACTTAAATAGACCATAACATAATAGTTGGTCACTTATGGCGATTAAAGGTCACATCTATTGAGAACAAAATGACAACGTTAATCCAATTTTAGAAGTTCAGGACCCACTGCTAAAACATTACTCAAGAATAACTCAGATGAAGTGGGCATGCTGGCATTAAATACAACTCTCAGCTTCGCATTTAAACTTTCATCTCAAATCACCGCATGGTGTGGCAGAAAATAATAGGGATGGTTAAGCACATTTAAATAATCTTCTTTGGATAACTCGACCATTTGGCCAAGTGACTGATACTCATTTATAATAAACTGAGACTCATTTATATAGGTATAAACTCAGAATATTGTTTTGACGGTTTAGATATTTGGCAAATTTTCTTGACAGGGAATAAAAATAATTAAAAGCCTTTTCATAAGACTCACCTAATTGGGCAGGGTAAATTATTTGTTATGTTTTTCATCACCAGGAATGACATCTGGAGATTAAATTTATTAATTTTAGATTGAACTATAGCTAAAGTTTCCAATTCCAACAATCACATCATCACACTTAATTTATTAAGCCTCAGTTTTTGAACCAAGAACTCACAAATAAAGTTTACCTGAACTCCACTATCCCATAGCGCTCGAACAGGAAGACTCTTTTTATAATTTCCTATCAATTTTACCACTTTAGTAGCAAACAATACCTTAGGCCCGATTTACTCACGAGTGGCGTGGCGCTGGTTTGTGCCACCTCTATATTTAAGTAATTTGGTAATTTAGTACTAAACTACCAAATTACTTACTTATTATTTATCTTAAAAATAAAATTAAAAAAAATCACACACAAAGAAGATAGAAAACAAAGGAAAAACAGAGAAAGAAATTAATGGTTTGCAAGTGGAGCGACACTTCGATAAGTCACGAGTGGCGGAGGCACCACTTGACACCTCTTCCACGCCATACCAGTGTTGGGCCCAGAAGTTAGCATATAGAGGTGACACAAACCAGCGCCACGCCAGACCCACGCCACTCGTGTGAGAATGGGGCCTTAGGATGCTTACTACTGAAACAGTTGACACTAAAAGACAATGACTGGGACTTTGTGATTCATGAATTAAACTATAGTGTATTTCTCTGCTCGGTTGTAACACTTTTTTAAATTTTAATCAAATCTAGGGCGGATTGGTGTATAAGTCTACCTTTAGTTTTTGAGTAATTTATTTATTGTCATTAGGTCAAGGTTTAGTTTTTTTTTTTCTTTTTGTTTTCACTTTTTATAAAGGTAACCCTGAGGGGATTATAACAGCTCAAGGAGTTTTTATTGAGTCAGAAGGACATAGAGTTGAGTCAAAGAGCTGCTGGCGAGATCTACCTCCTTGTATAGTTTTTAAAGTTTAAGTTTAGGGTTGTTCTGAGCCACGGTGGATTTAGAAGGAGCCGAACTAGCCGGATTGCAGGTAGTACTAAAACTACGCAGCGTAGCCAACAGACTGTTAAACTAGAGCACTACAATCATCAGTCATCAACTTGAGCTTAGCTAACATTTATACTTCTCTCTTCCCTCTCATTTATCCCCTCTTCTTCGACAACGAGTATCCGGAGAGCAAGCGGAAGGTTTAACCTTCTTCTGGATCGAACCCCTTCACCCTAGACATCCCGGCAACTCACCTGAAGCCCCCTTCATAGTTTATTATTATTATTTTATTTGAAGCTCAAGGTGTTCCGGTGGTGACCGCGTCTCAAAGGGTGTGTGTCCCGACGTTTCGCTCCTACTGCTAGAAGCATCTTCAGGGGTGTTCATGGTGTCCTAGNCTTCTTCTGGATCGAACCCCTTCACCCTAGACATCCCGGCAACTCACCTGAAGCCCCCTTCATAGTTTATTATTATTATTTTATTTGAAGCTCAAGGTGTTCCGGTGGTGACCGCGTCTCAAAGGGTGTGTCTTTGAGACGCGGTCACCACCGGAACACCTAGAACTTCATTATAATTGAAACCGCGGAAGCCTACCAACATTGGTATTATTTTACTTGCAATGTTATATTTTATTTTGTGATTCAAATTATTTGTTTTTTTCCCCCAGTTACTTGGTAATTACGTAGGCCGGTGGATGACCACCGCTAGGAGTTATTTACACTGGGGCCCCATAGGAAGCGCTATAAATATATAGATCAAGTTAATTTACTTTTTACAAGAATTATTATTATCATTTTATTTCATTTAAATTTATTTTTGTTTCTTTGTGACTGCACAATATTATTTTCTAACCTATTATTTTTTGTTTACCCAAATTTGATTAAAAGTGTTTTTATCTAAATTGTTTTATTGTTTTATTTTAGGGGCTTTAATAAGTTCTACGAAGTTTCCTTGATCCCTCAATTTACCTTTACAACCGGTTTCCCCGTTCCCCAGTTTTCCCACGCCCTCCTTTTCTATTAAGCTACTAGGTGGTTTGGTTTTTATATTTTTTTATTTTCTTATATTTCCTTGTTGTTACTCTTTTTGAACAGGGTGGCACTAAAATTCACCAGTTATACGTCAGATGGATTTACCCCTCCCTACTGCCGATTGAGTTGGGAAAAATCATTTCTCAATTAGCCCTTTCTGTTTATTAAGGCTATACAGCTGACAAACAAATTTACTTTAACAAACATCAGCCTTGTATAAAAGATTAAAACAGCTCAAACAAAGTGATTTAGAGCGGACTAGCTCGTATTCTTTTTCCGATGTCATAGCCAGAAACTCTGGCCACTGGTTAAGTCTGTGTAATTCCTGGTATATATAGCAAGGATACATTTTAGATAGTGGATTAGGTGAACTTGCTGGATTTGTATTGACAGACTTATCCGGGTTTAATTGGATGTTGGTTTTAATAGGCTGCTGTTTAGGAGCACTCCCTCCAAATGTAGTTTGCACGTTGTTAACTTATTGCATAGTTTTAAAACATCGGTTTGGAATATGTATTATTACCATGGGACTTATTTATATATTTATTCGGTTTAAAGAAGTATCAGTGTTGGCTTTCGGTTTATTTTCACTATTGATGAGCTTTGTAATTTATAGTTAGCATTAGGATTCCCACAAAGTATTCATTTGTCTTATAAGAAAATCTTATAATTGACTGAATTTAGGTTCTTGTTTATTAAAAGATCAGTGTCCCAAGCACGGAGGAAGTGTATAATTTATTTGACAAAAGTGGTATATGAATAAATTAAGCTTTTTCTGTGTTTTGGTCAAGTGCCTTTAATGCTCAAACAGCTTTAAAAAACGTATTGGTTAATTCCCGTAAATCATATAATCGCGATGGTACGGTTTAGAGAATGTGAGTTTAGAGACTTGAAGGCCGTAATAAATATAACAACTCAATATTATATATAAACAATAAACAATTTACTATAACTAGCACGAGGCTAACAGGTAACAGTTACAACACATTTACACGAGAATAGAGAACAGAGAACACAGGAAAGAAGGGCGGGAAAAGAACAAGAAAAAAGGTTACACAGGGGTTTTACAGTCGTTGGTAAATACATCAGATTACTTACATTACTTAACACCCCCCTTCAATTTAAACTTTACCATAAACAAAAATATATAGAAATGAAAAAAAAAATGGATTAAAAAAAATGTTTAAATTGTCCAATTGATTAAACTAAAAATAAATTATAAAGTCCGATTTTAAATTTAACAAACATTACTCTGTCTAAGGCTTTAGTAAATATATCCGCCAAAATTTTCACCACTTTAAATATTAAGGCGGGGCAGAACGCACCTGCGTTCCGCCCCGCCAAGTCAAAAAGTCAAAATTTGACAAAAGCTGCCAGTGTATATATACTGTAGGTGACAAACTTGGGTTTTTGAGGGTCTGCAGCGTGAAATACGTACAAGCTACCTAAATATTTTTTAATATCTTTGAAGGCTGTGTCCTGTAAATCAATTAAAAAAAAAGGTCGAAATCAGTCTAGTAGAAGTAGGAAGAAAATAGGTTTGAAAATGGTAGTTTTGATACTTCTTCTTCTTATTCTTATAATTCCTTTATTTAACGTTGACACACCCTCTGCCTCAGTGGCGGCGCGANAATATGATCAAAAATGTGATAATAAAACAGTTATATTTAATGATGCTAAAGATATTAACAAATTTTTGAGTGGTAATAGTCAAAACATTTCTATCATTAATACAAATATAAGAAGCGTTAACAAAAATTTTGATGAGTTTAACTTATTTTTAGATAAATTTGCAGGTAAAACAGATATAATTCTCCTAACTGAGGCTTGGCTAGATGAACAGGATGGTTATGACTTAGATGGTTATAGCAAATTAATTTGTTAAGTGTAACAAATATAATAAGTGTGATGCTATTATTGTCTATCTAAAAACTGATTCTTTAACTGGTAAACAACTTGTATGTGATATTGATGGCTCTAATTCTTTGCATCTTGAAATTAAAGCAAAAAAATTAAATAAAGATTTTATGTTGACAGCAGTATACAGATCTCCTAACCTAGATGAGAATATATTTATAGAAAAATTAGAAACCTACCTTAATTCTTTCAAAGATATAAAAAACCACATTCTAACAGGAGATTTAAATCTACAAATACTACCTGATAATATTAGCAATAATGGTCATTTATATTTAGATATAATGTTAGAATATGGTTTTACTAAATATCTTTTAGAATCAACAAGAACTACTAGTAGAAAGGAATCTTGTTTAGACCATATATTCTCACATCTAGAAAATGATTTAGATATGAAAACAGCTGTCTACACTTCTGCTATCACGGATCATTTTATTACTTTAGCAAATATTTTTAATCTTAGTTCTCATGATGGGGAAGCTTTCTCTACTCTGAATAGTTGTATTATTGAAAAAATTAAAATAAATGATGAGATTTTAGAGAAGGCTTTACTATCACAGAATTGGGATTGTATTTATGCTGAAAAGTCGGCTAGTGGAGCATTTACTAAAATGTATGATGTAATTGAAAAATTAGAAACCTACCTTAATTCTTTCAAAGATATAAAAAACCACATTCTAACAGGAGATTTAAATCTACAAATACTACCTGATAATATTAGCAATAATGGTCATTTATACTTAGATATAATGTTAGAATATGGTTTTACTAAATATCTTTTAGAATCAACAAGAACTACTAGTAGAAAGGAATCTTGTTTAGACCATATATTCTCACATCTAGAAAATGATTTAGATATGAAAACAGCTGTCTACACTTCTGCTATCACGGATCATTTTATTACTTTAGCAAATATTTTTAATCTTAGTTCTCATGATGGGGAAGCTTTCTCTACTCTGAATAGTTGTATTATTGAAAAAATTAAAATAAATGATGAGATTTTAGAGAAGGCTTTACTATCACAGAATTGGGATTGTATTTATGCTGAAAAGTCGGCTAGTGGAGCATTTACTAAAATGTATGATGTAATTGAAAAATTAGAAACCTACCTTAATTCTTTCAAAGATATAAAAAACCACATTCTAACAGGAGATTTAAATCTACAAATACTACCTGATAATATTAGCAATAATGGTCATTTATATTTAGATATAATGTTAGAATATGGTTTTACTAAATATCTTTTAGAATCAACAAGAACTACTAGTAGAAAGGAATCTTGTTTAGACCATATATTCTCACATCTAGAAAATGATTTAGATATGAAAACAGCTGTCTACACTTCTGCTATCACGGATCATTTTATTACTTTAGCAAATATTTTTAATCTTAGCTCTCATGATGGGGAAGCTTTCTCTACTCTGAATAGTTGTATTATTGAAAAAATTAAAATAAATGATGAGATTTTAGAGAAGGCTTTACTATCACAGAATTGGGATTGTATTTATGCTGTAAAGTCGGCTAGTGAAGCATTTACTAAAATGTACGATGTAATTAAAACATCGGTAGATAATTCATTAACTAAAACTACTATTAAAATTTCTTCCTAACTGAAAAAACTTAAACCGTGGAGTACCACTGGTTTAATTACATCTATTAGACATCGGGATGCTTTAGCTAGGCGACTTAAAAAACAACCTTTTAACACAAATTTAAAAGAAAAATTTAAAATATACAGAAATTTAGTAACTAAGCTTATCCGTGAGAGTAAAATTATGTATTACAGGTCTGAGCTAAATAAATATAGAGATAGTCTTAGAGAGTATTGGAACACCATTAAAAAGATTAGTTGTACATTGAGATCTAAATCAAATATTGAGGAGCTTATAGACAGAGAGTCAAACACTTTAATTTCAGACAATAATTTGATAGCACAAGAGTTTAATAAACATTTCTGTAGTGTAGGTAAGGTGGGGCCTGGGGATGGAGGAGGGGGTTGCTCGTATCACCCTCCTCTGTCCCCTGGCTCGGCTACCCCCGCCTTATCTTTCTTCTTTACACCTANTAAGTTGTCAACACAAATAAATACATAGATGTACAGGGTGTTACCGACCTAAACCACCGTCACACGCATAGAAAAAATATCGCGGAGTGTTACTTTAAATAAGGACGGATTGCATCCCTATTGTTTCTCAGCTGTACAAGGTTTAGAGGAAAATAATCCTGCTCATCGTATCAAATTTTGCAGGTGTTTATTAAATACCGCTATGGAACAACCCATGAAAGGCCCGATTACAATATCACAAATAACACCCGCCCATACGTTGACTGTGAATCTAGTTTGGAATGATGAACTACGATGAGTTCTGTTATGGTTTAGTGGGACTAGTGGTGACGATTGTGTGTGTTGGACACACCCTTCCACGTGAAAGTTGATTCATCTGTCCACAGAATTTTTCTTAGGAAATGTAAGTCGGTATTGAGACGGTTGTAACAGTTGGGTTTGTAGGTCCGAAAAAGGGTAATAGGCTGCATTCGCAATAGAGAAAACCACTTTGATCCACTTTTAAACCACTTCTAAATGTCTTATCTAATTGTCCGTATCAAAAATTGGTTTTTCATTAAAATGTTTTATGTAATAAATTTCCATTTTCAAAATTTGCTGAGGATATTTCTCGTTCCATCCAAGCATTTTGGTAGGCACCTGCTAAAAGTTTACGTGCATAAGGTAACGTTTTTTTGCATTCAAACTTGAATTTCTCCATGAAGTCGATACGGAATCGCAATGTTATTTATACCGTTCGAAAGAGTATTAAATGAGGAAGTTTTTGTGAGATTTGACAGTCTTCAAGAGTTTTCCTAGGAAAATAGTGAGCGTTCAAAGAAATTCAGAAATTTTATTTTTTCTAATTTTTGAACGTTTGAACTGTTATTTCGGTGTTCAGTTAATAATTCCCAAAAATAAAAATGCTCTTGTTTTATAGGAAATTTAACGCTGATTTCGAAAATATGGTCAAAAGTTAAAAATAATTGACTCGAAGTGGAGAAATTGTGGTTTTATTAGGAAAAAACGTGTTTTTTAAAAAAAATTCTTTAAAAAATCATATCTCGGCAACAGATTGAGATAGAAAAGTAAGCTTGGTGGCATTTTGCTCCATTTTTGATCTAGTTTCACCCAAAAAAAATTTCGGTTTAGGTCGGTAACACCCTGTATATATAGTTTTAGTGTTCATAGAGTACAATCGTATGTAGTATGTAGATCGAGATCGTTTAAAATAAGCAGTAGAAAAGCATAGCATATAGCGAGAAATCTCGCCGGGGAAGGAGGCCAAGGTTATTAGCGCGGCAAACCGGGCTGAACGTTAATACCCAAGGTTATGCCCGAGCGCTGGGCCAAGGGGTAAGGCATGTTGAACACGGAACATCCCCTACTCACGGCTAGAATCGCGGAGGTATCAAGGCCTCTAGGGCGCAGCCCGAAGCCTAGAGCCCAGAGAGGTGGGCTCATTTCCTAACAACCTAGGATTCGAGTTTCTTCGACAATCTTCGTTAAAGGCCGAAATACTCGGCGACACTTAGAGCGAGGGAGTCTAGCGAGAGCGGTGTCCGATCTGTCTACACGGAGAGCCAAAATTTGGCTAGACTGGTGTCCGAGAGTGCTCTCGGAGAGTGACCTTGAATAAAGTTCCTAGACCAGTACCCGAACTGTCTACACGGTGTCCCGTTTGTCTAATAATCTATGTCTCCTCCGTCGTCCACACGCGTTGCCCGGCTGAGGTATTGATCATGCTTGCTCTAGAAAAGGTTTCACCTAGCTGAAACTAGCCTAGACCGAGTGCGAGAGCAAATTGACATGACAGGTGTCTTGTCTACACGAGGAAAACAAACACCGAGAGCGCAACTAGCTAGACCGGAGTGGGTAGGAGTGGGGGTGGTCTAGCGTCCACTCTCGGTGGTGTCTCCACTGCGACACTCAATCTAGACACCCAATCTAGCAACAAAAGTGTCGCCGTGTATTTCGGCCTTNTCTAATTTATAAAAGATTAATTAAAATATGCTTAAAGAAGCCAATTAAATACCATACAAGTTTGATCTTTAAAGAATTTGGCGTCTTACCTATAGATTTGTTATACCAGTATAAAGTTGCTACTTATATTTATAATAATATAGATTGTTTCCCTAGAAAAGAGAGTATATATAGAACTAGGAGATCACAACAAAGTCCTTTGTCAGAACCTTCCTGTAAGTCTGTCTCAGCCCATAGGCATTCATATTTTAATGGTCCAGGTATTTATAATAACTTACCACTTGATATCAAAAATAGTCCCAGTTTATATATATTTAAAAAAAAATTGAATAAATTCTATCTAAATCTATTATAATCTTTATAAAATTTACACTTATCTTTAAATATTTTCTTACTATCTAATTATTACATTATTTATATTTATCTAATTAAATATGTATCTATAAAATGTTTTCTATTTATTTATTATACCGGTTTATAAATATATATATTTGAAACACTCAACGACCACCCCCGCGCACAAGTTACTCATGCGGGGGTGAACCAATAGATACTGTTTTATAAATTATAATGTATGTACAATAAACCTTAAGCATTTTTGTATTATGTAATATATATGATGGTTAAATAAAGAGAATTTTATTTTTTTTATTTTTATGTACAGTTTTATCATATTTTCACTTAGGAGGGGTGTATAATTGAAAAATATTGCTATCTTATATTAAAGATGAGTATCCACAAGAGGATGAGGGTATGTCTTTTATCCTAATTTGATGAATATTTACACTCTTTTTCTTCAAAACAAGGTGAAGGTTACTGCCTGCATGAGATTACGAAATTAAAATTTAGGTACACAGGGGTACGGGGTACAAATATCAAAGTAATTGATACCCTTTATGATGCATATCGTTGAAAAGCTGTTTAAGAGAAAAGTAATTGTTCTTAAGTACAGTTTTGTCTTACTTTCATTTAGAAGGGGGAGAGGTAAAATGGAAATTTATATCTATATCTCTATATGTGTATAAAAGTCAACATATGTGTGTACATATGTATGGTCTTTTATACAAATCTACAGTTTTAATCCGATCTCGATGAAAAGTTGCACACTTGACCTTCAAAGCAAGGGGAATGTAACGGTTTACATGAATTTTCGAACTATAAATTTTGGTTCAAAGGGGTACGAGGTACAAGTAATGAATACCCTTCATCTTGATGCATATCGTTGAAATGCTCTTTAAGAGTACAGTAATTGTTGTTATGTACAGTTTTCATATTTTAATTTAGGAGGGGGTTTAATTTAGGATATTTGCAAATTATCTTATCAAAGAGGAGGGGGATATAAGTAGGAGAGATAGAATCTAGATATTCTCGCATAGTAAAATAATTTGTATGCTTTCCTGGTAGTTTATAAACTTATCAAATATAAAAACACTCCGTAGCGAAGCACGGGTATCCAGCTGGTAGTTAATATTTTCTTTCAATCAATTAAACTATTCCACGAATTAAGTAATTTAATATTGGATAATAAATCAGCATTTATTGGCTGTTTTTCCAATTGTAAAGACTTCTCGAACTAACACAATCTGACGAAAATTATTAGGACCTACTTGTGTGAAACGTGGGCGGCCAGCCTACGTCACGATCTCCCTAGTGTACGAGAGGTGGGGTTCAATCTCAACACCCAATTGTCATCATACTAAAATAAAGAACAGCGCTGGTAAAGTAAAGGAAAGTACCACCTACTCAAGAATAGGAGGAAAAATAAATAAAATAAAAATAAGACTTAAAGAAGAATAATAATTATAATTCAAAGAAAATTATAAACTGTATAAAAAAAAATTAAAGTGATTACTGTCTTTTAAAAAATAATAAAGTGAACTGTAGTGAAAGGAATTTAACAAAAGAAAATGCTATTAATTCCAATTAAAGTGAATGTTATAATGTTCAAGATAAATAGCTAATAATATAAAGAATAAAGATGAAGTTAAATTAAGAGGAATACATTATAAATATTTTACAAGTCCAGTTGAGTTGAAAGATGAGCAGGGATGAGTCCAGGTCCAGAGGGGTTGATGAGTTCAGAGGAAGTAAATCTATAATATTGCTGTAGATGGTGTGGTCTTCTAAGCATCAGACCAGAAGTCAAGATGGCCAAAAGGTTGCCAGAGTGAAAGCCCATGGATGAATGGACTGGACAGCAGTCTAGATCCGTCGGAAAATTCCTACCTGTAAAAGACCCTCTTATATTTTCTTTTTATGTGAATAATAATGAAGATGTCACTTCATGTCTTTTATGCGGCCCATACATTACATATGCATTGCACACCGTGCTATTTTTATTTTGGGGCAGCGTGCATAGCATGGCATGCCGTGTACCACACACTATAAATGCAGTTCGCTCTGGTAAAGTGTTAGAAGTCGCACGGCGTGCTTGCGCGCCATGCCAAAAACGGACCTCTTCAGATACTAAAACAAGTAAGGAAGGCTTCACAAGGTACTTAAGGCGATAGTCTCCGGTTGCTGTACGATTAAGTTAAAATTATTAAGTTTAAAATTTAATTACATAGTTGCATATTCTTTTTTTACACTTCAAGACCTTTAAATTGACGTATAACGTGTCATGGTGGCTAAAAACTTTATTTTAGTCGCCCGTCTTATTGGCCGTCATCTTGAAAATATTAAGAGTGAAAACTCCTAAAAGTATACAGTTGTCACAAATGCCGAGATGCACCTGTGTGCTAAATTTAATTTTTCTAGCTATAGGAGTCTAAGAATTAAAACATGCGGCAAGACGGCAACTGACGGAGCCGTTATTTAAGGTTTCTTTTTGTACTTCGTATAGAAACCTAATAAACAAACTTAATGTATCACAGTAATTTGGATTATATTAAAACGGGACATAACAACATTTGTTTCATATGTTCTAAACTTGTGTAATCCAATTATTATATGGCCCATACTTATGCCTTTAATCCTTTTATTTATTTTATTAATGGCAGATATACCGCAGATATCAACAGATATTTCTTTAATATCTTGTGCTACCTGGAATGAGGCATATGGCATATTNATATTTACCCTTTACTTTCATGTACATTAGGACTAAAGTGATGTTAAATAGTTTTCAACCAGAAAAATAGTGTGCAGTTTACGTATACCCTATTTTTGTTAATATTGTATTTATATATTTAATTGTTCAACTTTTATCAACTTTTTAAAGCTTAAAAGTTCACTAGTTAATTATTATTAGTTCATAGTTTACATTTACTCTCTTACTCTCAGAGGGTTTACCCTAAAGGTTGAACTGGAGTCAAGCAGTATAATTTAGTTAAAAATTATATTTCTCAATGAATAATTTAAATTTAAGACCTTGATAAAAAATCCGGGAAATGTACGTAGTACATCGTGAGTACTGACATAATGTACTGCATCCATATCTCTATTTTGGTTGCTCGATTTTAATGAATCTTAAATCCGACCCCCCAAAATTGTGAGACAACTGTGTCCCTAAAGTTATTATATTTATATGAGTACTCACGAGCTACGGATTTTTCATTTACCCCCCAACATAAAATTATTAAAATTATACTGCTTGACTCCAATATTCCTTACATTAGGAGGTTGCTAACAAAGCCCATGCCAACAAGAAAAAAAATAAATTCACAACATACTTAATCCAGATTAGCTCGGGATCCTTCCTCAACGTATAGGCTGAAGGTTACGTTGGGCTTTGTTGATTCTAGGTTAGCCTCTAAATTAAAATCGTATAGTGGTCTAGCTCCTAGAGTGTATGGGCTTGCGAAATTGCATAAGCCTGGTATTCCACTGAGGCCTATTGTATCGTATATCAATAGTCCAACACATGCATTGTCACAGTTGGTAGTTAATCATTTAAATAATTTTGTAGTGGACAATAGATGTATTAATTTAGTAAAAAAAAAAAAAAATAATAAAAAAAATAATAATTTATTTTACTAAAGAGTGTAAAAATATAAGGAGTCTTGAAAATAAATATTTATTTACAAAAGGTTATTAATACCATTTATTATATTTTGTAAAACATAACTTTTATAAATAATCTCGATACAGTTGCACAATATGCGTAGTTGAATAATGGTTATACGATAGATGGATCCCTTATTTTTTACAGTCTATGGCCCAGATATAAGAACGCCGTTGGCCCCTTATAACTACCAGATATTTTATAGAAAAGGGTGGGGAAAGGCATGCGTATTACATTAATTGAACAGGTGGGGACGCGTGCCCATGTTCTGGACATCAAGCTCTGTCTCTGGTATCTCTGCCCTCGGTCTATCGGCCTCTTTCCGCCATTGTAGTATAATAAGTCGTAGCGTCCTTCCTCAACCAAGTGCTACGTTGTTTTGTGTTTCAGTTTCCGGATTAATCGTCTCATCGTCATCACTTAACACGATAAAGTAAGTAATCTTTTGACATTTGATAAATTCATATTTTTGAATCTTATAAGTAGCTACATCGCCCTGACTGTGTCTTGATAGAAAGACAAAATACTGTTGTTATTGGTACCTATAATGTTAGGACATTAAAAGCACACTGGAGACTGGAAGAACTAGAGAACGCTTTCGATAAATCGGATATTAAAATATTGGGTTTATCTGAAGTTAGGAGAAAAGGGGAAAGAATAATTAATTTGAAATCAGGACACACGCTTTTATATTTCGGAGATACTAGCGACCAAAGAGGGGTAGGTTTTTTAGTACACAAGGAATTCTCAAATAAAATAGAAGAGTTTAGTGCCGTGTCAGACAGAATAGCTAAACTTAAAATAGGACTAAGCCATAAACGAAAACTTACTCTGATACAGGTGTACGCCCCAACCACAGCATATAGTGACGAGGATATTGAAGCATTCTATGAAGACCTCGGTAAGTGTATCACTACATCTAAAACAAACTATATGTCGGATTTAATTGTAATGGGGGACTTTAACAGTCAAATTGGAATAGCAGAGACGGATCAAGAAATGGGCATAGGCCCTTATGGATACGGCATTAGAAATGACAGAGGAAGGAGACTACTACATTTTTGCAGAGAAAATAATTTTAAGGTGTTAAATTCTTTCTTTAAAAAAAGAAAGGGGAACAAATGGACTTGGTTGTCACCAGATGGGAACTCACACAATGAAATAGATTTTATCATAGGCAAACAGTGCAATATATTTAAGAATGTGGAAGTACTCCGTCATTTCCCTTTTTCTTCAGATCATAGGGTAGTTATTGCGGATCTGTGGATAACAAAGAAAATTAAAAATAGAAGCCAAAAAAAACCATATGTTAAAGGCCCGTTTGATCTAAATACGTTCAGAATAGAAATAGAAAAAAATGTCATAATGACCAGGTCTGGCCAGTCAGTATCTACTCAAGAAAAATATGATCTGTTTGAAGAAACAATTTTGAAATCCGCTGATAAGGCCAGTATTCCCGAGGTAAGGGAACGA
>KZ653785.1:50543-60911 GCA_001010745.2 Gerris buenoi | reverse complement strand
ATATAAATAGAAATAGATGGAACCAAGTTAAAATCGTGAGAGTGATAACTTATCAAGCGTGTTAAAATATAAATAATACAAACTCATAATAAGAGGGCGGTTTTGACAAAGACTAGAGATAAGGCTAAAGCTAGGGCCAACAATATCTGAAGTGTTTTTGTTAATATGGAAATAGGTTCCTCAAAAAAAATCGGTCCAAGGCAACTCATCATAAAAACTTTAGAGTTATAATTACAATAATTATAAGTACGAGTTCATAATTACTTAGCTTAGTGTTTTTTATTTATTAGTTTTCGTATATACATTTAATTATTGTTAAACATTTGATCAAAATTTATCTTAAAAATAACCTACCCTGGGAAGGGGGGGGGGGATTGAACCCGGGCTCTCTCTGCCACGTTTTAAGCTACATATTTTCTCAGGAAATAAATTTTTCCCGAGAAAACCGCATATATCGTTAGATTTGTATTTAAATGGACTACATTTTAGAATTTTTCGATCAAAATCGTCGGAACCGTTTTCGCGAAATAATTTTTTTCCACGTTTTTTCAGAGTTTTTTGGGGATAGCGCCCCAAAATTTGGAGCTAAAATGTCATTTCTTGATTTCGCCTCAGGGTATTATTTTTCTGAACACGTATGCCAAATTACGTCAAAATCGGCCCAGTAGTTCTGGCTCCAGGCGTCTTTACAGACAGACATTTTTTAAACCACTTTTTTGGTATTTAAGTATATTTGCCTTAACCTTTTACACCGATGGAATTATTAAAAAATCACAGGGAAGTAATTGTGACCAAGTACTTTTTAGGGTTTTGTAGATAATTAAGCCGTATGGTTATGATTTTTTGTCTTCGACCTCAAGGGTCCCTGGTTCGATACCCCGAGACTTTTTACCCGAGTCTTTTTAGGGTTTTGTAGATACTTCTCAAAACCCTTATTATAATTATATGATTCCATTTAGATGTAAGTATCAAAATAATTTATCTGAATATCAGAAAAAGGCTGATATTAACATTACATTCTTTTATCTATAGTATTTATAAATTTTTTGAAATATCATAATTATTTCATTTTATCTTATAAATTATACATAACATAGGATCTCAGTCAAGTATATTAGTAAAAATTAAAACTTTCACATTCCCCCCCCCCCTTATACTAATTTCATTTTCACGATACCAACTAAACCCTTTTTACGTGAGACGTGAGACATCACGCAAACCCAATTTTTTGTTTTTAACTCCATTTTATTGAATTTACCCTAATGATGTACACCTAATCATTTTACAAGTACGTTATAATTTGACATAACGCTAACTTTTCAATGTGAAAAATAGTGCTACCCGTCTAGGGTTAAGTGGTCAAGTAAAATTTAAGCTTAATTTTAAAATAATGTTATTAACATTCAGTTTACAGAGATTTTAAATTTTTTACCTAGCTAACCTCTAAGCTATGACAAAATATGACACTATGAAGGGTCGAAACGTTAATATTGTTACACCTAATCCATCCAGAAACAAAACTATTTGAAATAGAAATGTATAAATCTAAACGTTTTGCAGGCTTTCAATATTATGTACATACTTAATACTTAGTAACATTATTTAAGATTAAGAGACACTTACCTTTTACAGTATGAATTTTTCTTCAACAGCCGTGGACAGTTTAAATTCAAATATTATAAAAAGTTAACTCTAAAAGTGGACAATAAAAATATTAAAATGATAGAAAGTTGTTAATGAGAGAGGAGATGTAAAAAGATAGACTTAAGGTAGAAGTTGTATTGTACTTATAAGCTGGTTAGGGAGTGTGGGGTCTTATGTTACGTCAAAGCAATCTCCCACCATTCTACCGCTACTCCCACCCTACCGAAACTAGGTATCCGGAGGCAAGACCCGCCCCTTGAATGTGTGACGTCACCGGAGTCCAGAACTACATCCTACTAAGCAACTTTCTATATCCGTACAACCCGGACTTCTTTTATTATTAATATTTTCAGTTCTAGTGATAAGATGATTATGAATTATTGCTGAATTAATTGTGATAACACAATATTGATTATTGATCTGAAGTTTAATTAAATTAAACAAGTAGTGGGGCCGTAGAAAAGAAGCACAAACATAAAGTAACAATATTCAATTTTTATTACAATACATGTTATTATTTTTACAATAATGATTTGATTAGATGGTCAAACACCAGATAGGAAATCTAAATTAAAAGTTTATTTTTACAATTATTATAAATTTAACCATTTCTATATTTATTTATTTATTTTATGAAAATGGTTTATAAACAATACTGTTTTAAAAGTCAGATAATTTTCCTCATTTTCCTTTGACTGTAACTTTTACAATGTTAATGAGTTATTAAATTAAATGTCTATACCACTTATGCCATTATACTTTGTAATTCAGACAGCGCGGGAAAATTGTAAAAAAAACCAAAAAAAAAAAACCGGAAGGGGAGCCAATGAGAGCTCGATATTTGGCGGGTAGGAGGTCAGGCCAACTAGGGAAACAAAAATATCACTGGGTAGCCTTAAGATAACCGCCTAGAGGTTTTATTTTTCCCTCACATAGGTTGGCCAATCTGAGCTGCCAGATTTATAAAATATAAAGTAGAAAAAATTGAATTATTATAAAGTATAAATATAAAAAGAGGAAGAATGATTGTTTATTGAATTATTATAAGTAGCACTTACAATGTTATACGTTTTCTTGATGGTGTTACCTTGTCCATGGCGGAGCCCTCGCTCTAGCTGGATAAGCTATTGAGGGCTCTCATTAGGTTAAACATACCACGTTTTTAAATTTTCTGTCATAAATCATAAATTTGAAACCTGTCAAAATGAAGATTGTAAATATGGGACATGTCAAAACAAATATAATAACTTACGAATTTTTTCCGAACTAACTTTCCAACAGCAAAATTTGCTGAAAACGAATTAAATTCTGCTGAAAGATAGATAAAAGTATTAAAATAATGCATTGTCATCGTGTTCTAAACTATTCTAAAAGTTTCAAATGCCTAGCTACTCGGTAAGTTAGTTAAAAATTGATTGCAAGACATGTACTGGACAAACAAACAAGAATGCAAGCTAATTAAAACGTAGTAAAAAATCGACATAAATTGCCTAATACTTTTTCAATACCAAAAAGGAATGTAATATGTACTACGTTTTCTTTTCTTAATCAAGGAAGAGTATTGGAGAATGACTGGTGAAGAACTCCAACCTACTCTAGGAGGATGGGTCAGAACATTTGTAATTCTTCTTCTTCCGAGCATTATCATCTTCTTTTCTGTAGAACAAACTGTGTTTTCTGACCTCATGGATATCAAACTAATAGTTTTAGTGGCAACGTACTTATCCGCAGCACTTTATCAGTACTTCTTTGTGTTTACCTGCAATTATGCTTGTTACGTTGCAAAATCATTGAAGAAACATTTAAAAAAGGTAAACCTTTATAATAATTACTGAAATGTAAAATGTATATAGTCATAATGATCATAACATTATGATGTATTAATGTATTACTTTCCTTATTGGCACGAACACAGGACTATATTATAAGGTAGCTTCTATGTAGAGGTTCATGCTTCACCAAGACTGTTTCTCAAAATACCAGAATGGTTAGAAAGGACAAAAATAAAATATTTCCTGGGTATATTATAGGATCATATTTATGTTTTCTGTTTAGGGTCAAAGANTTTTTTTTGCACAAATAAGTGGTTGAAAATGGTAAATACAATCGAAGTGCTTGCTGTGATATACTGGGGATCACTTTGAAATATTTAACCCAAAACGATGATTTACCCATTTTATAAGAATTCGGCAGCAGGACCTTTTTTCATTTCTAAATCTAAAGCTTGTTCTTAAAGTGTTTCGGGCAGAGAATCTATGAGGACACTGAAAGGACCCATTGTTAATCAATCTGTAAATGTTGTCATCACATGTGTTAGGAAAGTATTTGTTGAATTGGTTAGTTCGAACTTGTTTGATATTTGAATTTTTATATTATAGCATTAGACGTTCGGACGGCAAAGATATCTTTACGTCCCACGCCCCCCTTGACTTGTCTTCACGCCTCTCTTGGGGGGCGCGCCCCCCACTTTGGGAACCAATGGTCTAAAGGCACCACAAGACTTCAAAGTAAGATCCAAGAATGTGCTCTCCAATCTTTACAATTGGCTCGAACTAACAAAATTAGTCTTATACTATACTCTATACTCGTGTGGCGACGCTTAAGTTCAGCCATTACTCTTATCCAATATTTTTTGGAAATAAGTCGCCCATTTAAGGAACTTCACTCTTAATAGTTAGCGGCAAAAGTTGGGTCTATTATAGATGTATAATGTATAGCAAATCGATGATTTTGCAGGTCTAACAAACCTTGGGATTACCTATTGTGGAACTAGTGGCTATTGGACCATCCCCCACTCCTTAGTATATGAAAGGACACTATCCTATATAATATTTGAAATCCAACAACATTCCCCTGGGTAATTTCCCATGAAATTGCATACTTCTGAAAATATTAAGTTTTTTTCACACTTTTCGAATACACTGCTTAATAGTAAATACTATTAAATTAAAGAAGATGTTTGAGTTCTTTTCGAAGTATTTTTCCAGAAGCAGTTTTAGGAATGGATTCTAAGAATTTAACATCTGAAATGTGTTTATGTTTTGAGAGCTGCGATGCGACGTATAACATGATTTCTTGGGCACTTGGTTGAGATCCAGGTTTAATTTGTACGAAGGCAACAGGTGTCTCTCCTGTCCTCTTTGAGACTGCTCCAACTACTCCTGCTTCAATTATATCTGGGTGCTTTCTTAACACTTCCTCGACCTCGGCTGGCGCAACCTTTAAATGCAGACGAGGAAGCAGATAAAACAGTGAAACAAAATCGCATAGATGATAAGTTAACATAGAATAGAGCAAACACTAAAACGCATTCAAGTCAAGTAACACAAGCAAGTCAAGTAATGTGGGAAACGAAAACAGAAATAAAGTCCAACAAAAATAAATTGAAATTTAAAATAAATGTTTGCCCCACCCCCGAAAGTATACAATATTTTACACCCGAAATACATTTCAAACAGTCATGACAAGAATCCGCATTTTTCGTAAATATTTGCCTATGGAATTAATAAATACATTGAATTAGAGTAGGGGAAAGGCACCTAATATGGCATGGTGTTTTTCGGCAGTAGATTTCACCTCCCCCAAATAGCGAATTTTGCATCACAAAAAAATCCTAGTGATAGATTAACTACTTAAGTATAATGAGCCAACCTTACAATGACTAAATATTTACACAAGACAAAAGGAAAAAATCCAAAAGCGATGATAAAAATTGTCACCCCTTAATATGGCATACCATGGAGCCCTAGTATGAACTCTCAGCAATGATCTGGTTTTGATCTCCGTATATTAATGTAAAATAGTTATCTATTGTAATCATAAGAAATGAATATGTTTATTTATGAAATGCTGAATATTAAATCGCATCGTTGTAAAGGCACCCTTAATATGGAATAGGTCTTATTTGGGAATATTTCATATGCCATATTTGGGGGAATCACGATTTTCACATCAGTTCTTCCATAAAATAAACAATGAGTTGAAAACATAAAACTGATGGGTACACCTTAATCTACACAAAATACTGAATGTATGTATATCTGTAAACATGTATTAGTTAAGATACATTACATTAGTTTTGGCCGATCGAAAGGAATCACTATAAACTTTTGTTGACACTAAATTTGGGAAATGGCTGAATATTGAGATAACGGTGAGGAGTTTAAGATATATCACTATCTCCCTAGCGGCACTACTGTACTGTATAACTTCTTTGTTGACTCATTATCTGACAGAAATTAGCTCTTGGTTCAAGAGAAAACCCGCTATGCCATATTACCTGCCTGTGCCATATTAGGTGCCTTTACCCTACTTTTACTAGACCGCCCATAGTCGGCCTGGATATTTGAAAAGGGATTAAATATAAATAAGTACATTGAATTATATTAGCGAGCGATACACTGAAGTCCAATTACCGGCTGGGCCAGGATTTTTTGCCGATAGAATAATTTTAATTAGCACTGTTTAGTTTTTATTAAATTGTCTTCATTTAGATATATTTATATTTATTTGAAGACCTACAAATCAAAATAAACGTTTATTTATTATTGGAATAAATGTGGTTGCCTTGGCAATAATTTATAAACAGTAAAAAGTCATACTTGAGGATCCTTGAGAATCTTTGATACATGCAGTTGTTCTACTTTTGATCTCAAATAATTGAATGTCGAGTTTATTATATCTAATTTTTATTTTTGCATAACAATTATATTATAAATCATTTTAATTATATTACTCAACATCACATTTTCTTTTAATTTTATAAATCATAAACTAAGTCTTACAAAAACAAGAATAAAGGAGAACATGCAGACAAGCGAAGAGAAGACCTAAGTCAGTGTTAGTATATTGTGGATATGAGGTACCTTAGATGGTAGATTAACCTAACCATATCCCAGTCTACCTTCTCATCTGGATAGCATTGCAGCATAAATTAGCATAACATAAATAACCAGAACCAATTCAATATTCAAGATATACCATATGGAACATTTTACTCCGAATAGCTTATATAATCTTATCAGTGGTGATTGTAATTATAGTGCTGTAAAGTTACCATAATCAAATTTCTACAATTTACACAATATGACATTGCGTTGGAAACAATCACCAAAAATACAATATGACAAAGCTCTGAATTGACAATGTCCATAGGGTAAAGTCATAAAAAGGGCTGTTGATTAAATTTTTAAATAATAGCTCTAGGTCAAATTTTTCTTAAACATCTTGATTAGAACATTTACGAAATTGTTATTTGGAATGTTTACTTTATCCAGGAAGATTTTTTTTTTTTTTTTTTTTTTTTTTTTATATTGATAAATTCTGTATAACTATACTTATTTGCAGTAAACTAAACAAAGTATGCATCATGTATGCAAACCTGATATCCGCTGACTTTTATCATATCCTTTAATCTATCAGTCACATAAAAGAAACCATCTTCATCGCAGTATCCTACGTCTCCAGAATACAGCCATCCATCTGAATCTATTGCTTCCGCCGTAGCTTTAGGGTTGTTCAAATAACACTTCATTAACTGTAAAAAAGAAAAATGCTATTCATTAGTTACATAAGCCATTGAAGGAAATATAAAAATAGATTTATCGTCATCACAAATATATAGTTAAGAAGATGAGGGCTAAATCGTGAACACTTAAAAGACAGGCAGAGGAAATGATCACGTTTCAAATTCCATATTATTTTATCATATATTCAAACCTTATACAGAGGGTGAGGCGACATAACTTCCTTTTTTCAAAACGCAATTAAACCCATTTTACGAATCAGATCTTTTAATATAATGTAGGTACACAGTTTTGAAACTCAAATATGGTAGATGACGCCCCCTATTGTCCATACACTGAGTAAACCGATTTCCGGCGTTTGTCATGGTCATGACCTTTTCTAGCACAGCAGTGGGTATGTTGGCAATTTTTTGCCCGGACGTAGGCCTTCATGTGTTGTAGGTTCCTTGGACGGTTGACATAAACGCGGGATTTTAAGAAACCCCACAAGAAAAAAATCAAAGGACCGGGGAGCGGGTTGTCTCTACAAATCCCCCGTGTTCCTTCGAGTATTGAAGTCACGTTGGGAGAGTTCCTGCACAATCGCCAACTTGAGAGGATGGTAATGAAGGTCATCGTGAAGAATTCACATAGAAAAGTCTCGATCGTAAAGTCCAAAGACAGATGCATGTTTGCGCTCTCTCTGCCTCAATGTTCTCAGGTTATTAAAATTTGACGGGCTGAGGAACTCCAGTTTTTCGTCTTGCGTTTCGTCGCTTTCACGGTATGTCTGAGTGTAGTGACCCACGTGACAATTGATTTTCGGTCCGGGACAGGGCCCAAGCTACATTGAATGACATTTCGGAGCAACAATGAAGCGATTTCGAAGACGCGCTTGCGATTACGTAGGTATACATCACGGGTTGCGATCACATCAGTTCGAGAATTAGGCCTCAACAGCAAACGCACGCTCCACACTTTTCCAACGAATGATGGCGACAGACAACAAAACTTTAAAACCACGACTATCGAATGAAACCAATCCCTCTTCGCAGCGACATCTACAGCCTGAATGACGCGCATTTTACAAAAGTAAGTTATGTTTCCGCACCCTGAATGTTGCTCTAGATGCATAATTATAAGTAGCTATGAAAAGTGATTTAATGAAAGACAGTATAATAAAAGATAAAATACATTTTTAATTACCTGTGGTCCTTTGAAGTATAGGATTCCTGAAGAATTATGAGGAAGTGAGTTTCCTGTATCGATGTCTATAACTTTTCCGTTAGTATTTGGAAGGAGTTTTCCCACGGAACTAGAATTTTTGTTTGAATCTTCGGTTGACTTGATAGTAACTAAAGGGGATGCTTCAGTCATACCATAAGCTAAAAAAGAAAGATTTTATTTTTAAAACAAATTAACAGAAAATTAACTGAATAATGTATAAAATAAATAAATAAATAAATAATAGTTATTTGCTAAAGAAAATCCTATAACCAATCAATAATACTTTTAGTACTCGAATAAAATAATCGATGCATGGATTAATTAAGAACAAAAATTTGATGAAAAAATGTATTACTGACTAGTACCATCATGTCTAAGTAGCTTATTAAGCGTGCTGTTACACCATTCAGAAAATTTATGTTTTGACAAATAAATATTATATATAATATTGTTTATATTATATATGTTCACACTAAGGCCCGTTTCACACCGAAAGAATCAATAAATGACTAAATCAATGAAAATGAATCACGTATTTATTATAGAAAACCCCTTCACGCTGAAAGAATCAATTAATCTCTGAATCAATGAAAATCTGATTTATCAAAGTTCGGCGTAAGGGGTTTCTATTAAAATGTTGACAAACTCTGTTTTTACCTTCACACCGGCAAAATCAACTTGAATCATTGATTCTTATTTGAATCATTGATTTTATTTTTTTTTTAGCTTGCTAGAATTTTTTAGAATCTGATTTATCAAAATAATAATCAAAATACATACTGATTTTTTTTTTTCCTTTTTCATAAATATTTTAAGTAAAGAGAAAGTATTGCTATGGACATATCATTGTTAATTATTATAAAAGTAAAGGAAAATAATGCGTTTATAACGTCTTTTATTGCTCTAATGATTTTTACTTTCTCATACACATAGTATTTTTAGAGAATGTATTGCGATAGTGCGAAAATTCCATTTTAATATGTTTATGGTTTTTCATGTTTTGAGGTTCCGTACTGGACCGATTTTGATCAAATCTGACATGCAGGTATCTTGATATTTTCAAGATGGCGGCCAATATGGCGGGCGTAAAAAAAGTTTTTAGTTACCATACCATGTTATACATCAAATTAAAGGTCTTGAAGTGTAGAAAAAGAATATGTAACTATAAAAAGAACACACTTAATATTTCCAAGATAGTGGCCAATATGGCGGGTGATTAAAAAAAGTTTTTAGTTACCATGGTATGATACATCAATTTAAAGGTCTTGAAGTGTAGAAAGAGAATATTCAACTGAATATTGAACTGAATATTGAATATTGAACTGAATTGAACTGAATATTGAAACTGAATATTCAACACTTAATATTTAAACTTAATCGTACAGAAACCGGCGATTATCGCCTCACGTACTTATACGTGAAGCGCGCCTTACTTTTTTATTATTCTAATGAGTTTACTTTCTCATACACTTATAGTATATAAATAGAAAGTATTGTGATGGCGCGAAAATTCGCTTTTGACATTTTAATGGATTTGCGCGTTTTGGGATTCCCTGAGATCCATAAAAAAAAGTGGTTCTGTCGTCTACGCAGACGCTTGGAGCTTAAACTATAGGACCGATTATGATCAAATTTGGATGGAAAAAACACACCCCAAGGTGAAATTTAGAAATTAATTATAGCTCAAATTTGGGGGGCGTAGCCCCCCAAAAACTCAGGGAAAAGGTGAAAAGAAATATTTCTGGAAAAATGTTAAGAAAGTTTTGATTAAAAACAAGTAAGGCGTGCTTCACATAAGTACATGAGGCGATAATGGCCGGTTTCTGTATGATTAAGTTTAAATATTAGGTGTAGAGTTACATATTCATTTTCTACCCTTCAAGCCCTTTAAATTAATGTATAACATGCCATGGTAACTAAAAACTTTCCTTAGCCACCCGCCATATTGTCCGCCATCTTGAAAATATCAAGTGTAAAATTTTTATAGTTGCAT
>KZ653783.1:35280-47107 GCA_001010745.2 Gerris buenoi | reverse complement strand
GATGGCGTTTAGCCGAAACCGGTCCAGTGATCTCCAGATCAAGCAAGTATCGACGGTAGGGATATCCTCATTCTATATATATATATATATATATATTGATTAGATTGCCACTGCTGTTAAAACACGTGGACGATCAACTTGGATGTCACCATAGTGTCAACTAATTTGACAACATTTATCACAGACAAATTTTTATAACGTTGTCTACCAAATGGACAATTAATTATGGTAGGTCTTTGGGTTTAAAATAAGTGAACAATGTATGTTTGTTTAGAAGAGAAGCAAATGGGCGCAGAAGGTTAAACTTATAATATATGGTACCAAAACTGCGCTAATTATGAACTACCATCCAAATTTCATTGAAATCTAGTAGTTTTTCAGATATATTGGTTCGCAAAAATTGAACGAAAGACTGAGAGACAGACACGAAACCAAACAATTTCCCTGATGTCTGAAATGGATTTCTGTCTTGGAATCGAAAAAAATGCTCCACAGGACGATCTCACAGCTTAAGTTACCTTCCGTAAGATCGAAAGCAAATACATAGGAATTACTTAAAACGTTAGAATTAAATTATATTATTATGATCGATATATAAAAGGAATTATAAGAAATATAAAATGATGTAGGAAATAAATAGGATATATTAATTTATAGGTAAAACAGTTACCCCTAGTTTGTTTCAATAAAGTTTTAAAACAAACTTAGTAGTTTTAAATTTCAGCAAAATCGTTAAACCAACAAATATCAATCAAACTTTTAAGCATTGAACACATACACAGACCTCGTATGTACTGAATAAATCCAATTTTCTAAAATAGTGGATTATGTTTTTATAGTAAAATTCCTCTCTTACTAGCAAAATAAGAAAGTATAACAAAAAGTAGAATAGGTAGTTAGTTTACAGTATTAATATTTTATCTTTATTTATTTTTTTTTTTTTAAAGAATGTTCTGTATTATAAGATGTAGAAGGAAAATAATATGTATTCAGAGAAAAATTCAGGTTGTGTTATCAAGCAAGTCAACCTTACAGAGGTTGATTCCCAGAGGGCAATGAGAGTCTTGGGTCACGGTGTCTCCCAGGTCCCTACCCTCGGGCCCCTACTCTTCCTAATGTTACATATTTCATATAAGCAAAACGAACAGGCTAACTGGCTTCTTGAAAAAGAAAAGGTAAATACCAAGGGACTTAGATACTCCGTAAACACGAAGTCATACGAGGTAAACAAAATGTAATAAGGTAAAAAAGCTTTTCCGAGAAACTAACAATGGAAAAACAAATTTGTTAAAAATGTAACAAGAGAAAAATCCAATTGTAAGATTTCAAGTACGGTATTTATATTTCTTATTCCACGTTTTTTTTTTTTTTATATTATTAAGATATTCTTTATATTTATTTTAATGATTAATTTCTACAAATATGTTTTATTCTGAGCGTCACAACCCCCGAATTACATTACTTTTTATTTAAATATGCCTCAGTTTTAGAATTCGAATTCAACTGTGATAAAAAGCTATTATTAGAAAATAGATAATAATAGAGCTGTAGAAATGAGATCAAAGATGCATAATAACAATAAATTATCACTAGTAATTATATAAACCAGCTTTTTTTGTTCAGATCCGTTTCAAAAATTCGGGAACATTTTTGGTTCCGTGTCTGTCTGTCGATTTGTCTGTGGCTCTGTCTTTCTGTCGGTCAGTCACTCAATTTTTGCATATCTTAAAAACTTCATTTCAGATTTTAATGAAATTAGTATGGTAGGCCATGATTAGCTTATTGTTGGTCCCATATAAGTTTCAACTGTCTGTGCTCATTTGTTTCTCTTCCACCAAACATAAATCTATTTACTCCTATAGCTTTAAAAGTACTTATCTGATTTGTATGAAACTGACACTTTTATAGTTTTTCGAAAGTATCCCGCAGATAGCACCAGATTAATTTCAACCGTCTTCGCACTTTATTAAGTTTTGCTTAATTAAAACTTTAATTAATATAATAATAAAAACAATTTTGATAGGTTAAAAAACGGGGGAAACAATTGAAACAAATTAGACAATAATGGCTTGTGAAAGCATAATATCAATAAAGTACGTGATAAGATGTGAGGAAGCTATGTGCCACAAAAATTAGCAGTCTATTTTAGTCAGGAAAGTTATAATTTGATTCAAGAAGGTTATTTTTAGGGTCCATAGGCAAAAGAAAGGTCCCATTATTATTTTCTGCTTACGTCTGCCAAAGGTAATTAATGCCTCTATCTTAGAAAGTTTTCAACACAAAATTAGTTATTTTTAAGTGATATTGACTTAGCATGCTAAAGCACGTTTTTCTGTAATATATAATACAAATTCTTATGTTACTTTTCTATATATAACCCTAAAATAAATTTAGAAAATCTATTTAATATTCTACTATAAGAATATTATGAGGATCATATGAGAATATAATATACATTTATATTTTAAAGCCGTTTAAAGAAAAGTGTAACGAAACAGTTTTAAACTGTAAGTTGCATATTTTTTTTATAAACTTCAACCTTAATCAAGTTTAAGAAAGAGAAAAATGAAAAAAGGGGGGGGGGGAGTAAAAGAATTTCGAACATAATTTCATACAAACTCTCCTTAACCTCCCCGCACCCTCTTCTCTACACTACCCTCGACCTTCCCCCCTGAACCATAGAACTATGAATGGGAAGCCATCAAGAATGCTAAGCAGAGTGACAAAATTCAATAAAATCTAGAAGGGATCGGAGTAAGAAGTGATAAAATAAGGTGATACGAGGGTGTGAACGTGCCGTGATAAACCGGACATGTACTTGAGACACGTAATAACAGTACACGTAAACCATATCACGTCATTTCAAACTAGGAACACGTTCACTTGAAAATACCAACCATCGACCTCAACCAGAGCCCTCGTAGAAACCCGACAAATTACTTAGGCTTTTCACAGCCCGTAATTACACTCTATATATAGCTTCATCTACACATCACCGTCCACATTAAATCAACTTCGTCTACAACTTTAATTATTCTAGATTTTTCTCTCTCTGATTTTTTTTTTTATCGTTCACATATTCTACAGAAGAAGATAAAGTTAATGAAATTTCCATTTTACTTATTTATTTAGGGGGTATGCTAATACCGATCTTACATTACTTATCCACTTGCACTATGCTATATACCTATATAATTATTATAGTTAAGTTCAGTCATTTAATTACTACACTTCATGTTTATTATATATATATTAGGGTAGGCCTTTATCATATAGGGGTGAAAAATAAAATTTTAAAAGGTCCCGCCCTTTTTGGCGGACAATGCGATTTTCGTGATTCTGAGTAAGAACTTAGTAGACCAATAATCAAGTTGATGGTAGTTTGTCAGTTAGTCAAATATGACTCGAAATCAAAGTGTTCTCCTATCAAGGGACAAACCAACATCAACTTNTTGGAGAGCCGCTATGTCCCGCCCTTTTTGATGGACAAAGCGTTTTTCATGATCCTGAGTACTAACTCTATAGTAAAACAAAAATCAAGTTGATGGTATTCTGCCACTTAATAGGAGACCTCTTTGATTTGGAGAAATATTTGACTAACTAACCTATTATGTGATGAACTATTATCAACTTGATTTTTGGCCTACCATCAAATTTCATACTAAGGATCATGAAAATTGCTTTGTCCACCAAAAAGTGCGGGACATGGCGGCTCTCCACAGCGTTTTTTTTTTTTTTTTTAATGCCTATTGACAAGCTATGTCCTGTAGACGTACATAGCCAATTAGCCAACCATATACATATTCTTAAAAGGCACTAACACATTTTACCTGGACTATAAAGTATAAATTAAGCAAAAGTTAAAGTCCGCAGACGGTTCAAATTAATCTAGGCTATCTGTGGGTTTCTGTTGATAAACTATAAAAGTTTCATACAAATCAAAAAGTACTTTTAAAGCTACAGGTGAAAATAAATGTTAGTGCGCATGTGGAATTTCTCTTCCACATGCCCACAAAAGTTGAGTGACAGACTGACAGACTGACTGACAGACACAGAACCAAAAATGTGAAGTTTTGAATTAGGAGACGTATCATATTTTCGTTCCTCAGAACGATCTCATAATTCCGTTACTTTCGGTAAGCTCAGAACCAATAATTATTGAAAAGTTAAAATATTTATATAGTTATAATAAATACATTATACGTGTTTCATTAATTATCTAAATGCCTAAAATGTGGAAGAACAAAATATTATCACATGAATAATTTCCATCCGTTTAATAATTTTTAAAGAGAGATCTGAAATTCATTTGTTATCTCAATAACTCGGAATATGATATCCAATTTAAAATAAAGAATAATTTTCTTATTTTTATAGATATCGATTAATTCTAAAATATTATTTAAAGAGAAGAAAAAACCCTTTGATATTTTAACTAACCCCTACTAAGAATATATATACATATATACACACACATATATATTATATATATATATGTGTGTGTGTTTATTTATACATACATATATACATATCCTTTTATTAAAAAAGTGACGGTATTTATAATATTTGTGTAATAATAATGATATTGATTTAGTATACAATTGGTTAATTTTCAGTGTTGTTCAGACTAGTTTGCTAACATTTTTTATTTTCCTCCTTTACAATTTAAATATTTTTGCAGAAGAAGATATAGCAGAATCAATTTTCCCAAACCAGTTTGTTTTCTAAGTATTGTTTAAACATAACAATAATTATTTTTATTATCAATTTATGATGATTATCTTTAACCACCATTGGTTAGCAAAGCNTATATATATATATTTGTGTGTATGTGTCAAACAAAATTTGGTACATAATTCAACAAGATTTGTACCGAACGAAGTAAAAAATGCAATTTAAATTAATTTGAATTTTTATGATATTTATCACCACATTGTAAAAAAGACAAAAAAAAATTAAAAAACCCAGTATGACATGAAGGAGAAGACGTTGATAGGTTTGAATACATGGACGTCATCTCTTTGATTTATTGTTGTGAAAACGGTGTGAAGCTGTCTAAAGCTGTCTGAAGCCGAGAGAAAACCTCCCTGTACACATTATATCCTACGTCAAATTAGAAGCCGTCACGAAGCCATAAAGTATGTGAATAAATAACATGAAAACGCGTTAGACTGAATAATCCCTCCCCCCTCTGCACTTCCAGCCGAACCAATATCACTTAAAGCTTGCTCAATTCATTCCATCAGCTCTGAACTCGTTACTTATACCCTTTACCTTTTATTTAAATAGCCTATTGTTTTAAAATTTAACACAAGTTATCTTTTAATTTTAAACTGCAAATGGGTAAAAAGAGCAAATATCAGTTTCAACGTGTTTGGAAAAGCCGAATATATTTCAGTTATATCTAAACGAGCTTCTTGTCAACCGGCTTAATTTTATATTTAGAAGAAAAAGTAGAATTAACTAAATTTATTTAAATATCTATTTAGATAAGTTATAGTCCAGGAGATAGGGTGCCAAAAAGTATCTGACTATCATCAAGATAGAATTTTGTGAATTATTAGATATTTTGGTGCCATATGTGGTCGGCTAAGTTTCTGCGGGACATATCTTGGAAATTGGCACTTGAAAAAAAATAGACTGCCAATTGGTGTGGCAAATAGCTTCCTCGCATTCTATCCACGTACTTAATTGATTTTATGCGTTTACAAGCCATTATTGTTAATTAGTTTTTGTTTCCCCCGTTTTTTTAATCTGTCAAAATTGTTTTGATTTTTTAAACGAATTAAAAGTAAAAGTATCAATTTAGCAAAAGTTAAAGAGCGCTGACGGTTCAAATTAATCTGGGGCTATCTGCATGTTACTTTTGATAAACTATAAAAATTTCATTCAAATCTGATAAGTACTTTTGAAGCTATAGGTGTAAATAAATGTATGTTTGTGCGCATGTGGAAGAAAAACAAACAGGCGTAGAAGGTGAAACTTACATGAGACCAACAATGGGCTAATTATGACCTACTATCCAAATTTAAAAAATTAGACGTGTAGTTTTTAAGATATGGTGGTTCAGAAGCAATAAACCTCGGAAGCAATAAACCGGTTGAGAGCGGCCATGTCCCGCCCAGACCAATATCTAAGTTGATGGTAGTATGTTACTTAATAGGTGTCCTCTTTGAAGTAATATTTGACTAACTAACCTTACAATAAATATGTTTTGAATATTGAGAAAATAGTTAATCATGATAAGGTGATAGTTAAAGAGCATGATTGTATTAAAGAGATGAGTAGTGAGGGAACAGGACTATTGCCATTTAAAAATTATGTTTCTTCACTTCACAAAAACTTCTGCTAGTATTAGGTTAAAATTTTACATGACTTTTTCAATTATTGTACTTTAGACGATGTGTATGAAGTTTTATTATTATTATTACGTTAGAACGTAACAAATCGGTAAAGACATTGTTTTTTTTTAACGTTTAGGTCAGCTTTATTAGTTTTATCAATCTTTACCACTTTATAGTGTTATCATTGTTGGAGTTACTAAAAAAATATATATTTATATATTTAAACGTTGCCCAACGAACTCGTTCTGGCATTGGTAAAATAAACATGTGTTCCAAATTTCAATTAAATTGGTCAACTATTACCAAAGTTATCGATAGGTTTCGTGATGGTTGGTTTTGTGACGATCGATATCGTTACCAGTAATTGTTGTTAATAAATTGTATGTTTATCGACTGAAGACAGTCTGTGCAGGCGTGAAGCTTAAACTCGCATGGTTCGCTATTAATAAAATTTGTTTGGCTAAAAACTTTAGGCAATAAATTTAACTCTAATTTTACAGAAACTTAAAGAATTTGGTTTTTAAAAAAATCTAATATGCAGTCAATTTAAATACGAATTTAACCGTATATATTTGAGTTTCTCAGGAAAAGTCTAGTGTCTGAGAAATTTATGAAAATAAATCTCTGCTGAAAATTAAAAACTAATAAACAATTAGTTGAACGCTTTTTAAATGTTCTCATAGGATACATTGGATTTAAATGTAGTCTAACTATGTATTTAAGCAAGTTTTAATCGTATTTATTGTCCTGTTTTTCCTTCTATTTTTAAAGGACCTGCCGGCGAATTAAAAAGAATTGAAATAAAAGATTCGAGTGTTTAAACCACAAGGCTTTTTATTTCAAAGCTTACGAATAAAGATCAAAGACTCTGTTAAATAATTTAACTGTTGAATTTCAAAGCAGTTAACTCCTAGCAAAGAATTCAATTCACTAAATTCTTACAGCTTCTCTAACTTGTTCCAATTAGCTTACTTTGTTATCTACTTTTCTTCTTTCACCTCACTTATATTTTCTTTCTTTTCATCCTCATTGGTCTCGTTTCTGTATTTGTGTTTCTCGCTCTGTCCGTCAAGATTTTTACAAATCGCTTTGTCTTAGAAACTACTAAATTTTGATGAAATTCGGATGGCAGGGGACTTATATTAGGCCTATTGTTAGGCACATATTAATTTTCTTCAGCGCACACTACTGGAAATGTATACAGATCCAAATCTTATTCGACCATTTGTCTAATAATAGGAAGCAAGGAAGCTTGTGCCCTGCTCATTGGCAGATAATTTTTAAATTATCATTAATAATTTAAATGATATAGTCGCTACTGATATATGGTCACATTTTGCGACACTGTTCCTGTTCACAGTTGCATTCTCTGCCTTGTTGATTTTAATTATTATATTATTAATTGCTATCAACAATATTGCTTCCAGAAATTGCCGTACATTACATTTTATAATTGAGTGCTTTGCGAAATAGCAACTTTCTTGATACCAATATTCCACAACACAGAGATATCTGTGGTTTAGTGGTTCGAATTCTAGGGAAACAATCACACAGCATGTTTCAATTAACAGTGTTGTTCACACTAATTATACCTGCAAATAACCTATGTTATATTGATCACAACTTAAATTTCAGGTCACTCTGACTCAAAATTAATTTGAGCTTTAGAACTCTTCCTCTAGTTGTCTTGTATTTTTGTTAATAATTTTTTTAATTAGCAATTATTATCTTCGACCCAATTCTGACAAAATGGATTGTACGGGAATTTGAAGAATTACAGTAATTAAATTTAATTAATAATAGGGATTTATGTTATAAAGAAAAGTGTAGAAGTCACATGCATGAAAAACCCTTAACATCCTCTTTATATTGGTTGTGTTTGACGCTCTACAAAAAACAGAACCGAACAGAATCTCGTTTCTGGTTTTTCTTTTCGTGAAAAGGTTATAATGATAAGGTCTTATCCCTCTATATAAGCCTGCAAACATGCTGAGCCTCCAAAACCCCGGCCTTTTTTCTTCCTTTTCAATTTAGAGTTGTTGAAAATTGTCAAATTTTAAGGCAAGGGGAGTTAAAAAAAAGGGGCTTTTCTTCATTATCCAAATGGAATTTTTAAGTAGGGTAGTGAAGCAGTTGAAAGTTTTATAGGACTAGCCTGAGGAGATAATACTAAAACATTCGGTTCTCATTCTATGCACGGTTGTCATCTAGTATCTAGTGTTCTGGTGTCAACAAGCGTCATGCATCGCTTCTCTTTCCACTCCTCAGCGCAGATAAAATATTTAAAATACAGGTTCCTACACCCCTTGATTTATTTTAAGAAAGAATTAAAACAAGTAAATTATTCATGATTGGATTAGGGAGGAAAATATAAATGAGTAGTGAAGTACGTACCTATGTACTTCTTCTACGGACTTTAAATATAGACTTTTAAGAAAGCAGAAGACTCTATTCCATAACGACATTGAAAATATTCTTGAACATAATGATTTTGTATTGTATTATAACAGAAATAATTGAACAATAGCATATGTGCGGAAGAATTTTGTTCTTTCAAATACTTTAAAGTCACTAATATCAAAAACAGGATTGCTTAGAAAGCAAAAGAATTTCGAAATAAGACATGTAACAACATAAGAGAATAAAATAAAGCAATATTTGATGATTATGAAACGTAATTTACTTTCTCATAACGAAAGAATACTAATTAAAATCCTAACAAAAATCAGAGTTTATAGTTGTGCACTACCTGTTTCTACCGTAACATATTTCAGCCAATTATTAAAGTGTATAAATTGGCAGAAAACTAACTTTCACAAAACAGATTTCAATAGATAAGTGCACACCACTATTATAAAGAGATCAATTTCCCATTGAATCGGTGGATTCGAAACTTCCCTCTTGAATTATTTTTTCAATTTTATCAAGTGGCTGTATGGCAGATTTTGTAAATTGATAGTGATGCATAAAGTTTTACTTCAAACACAAACTTGAAATAGCCACAAATTTTTACCACTTGTTTTAACTTCACCAAAATAAATCCAAGATTACTGAACGACATGAACAAGCCGAGATCGAATCCCTTTAAAAGAATTTAATAAAATTTGTTTTTAATTGCGAAGGTCAAAATTTCCCATCTAGTAAATAATCTATACGCTCAAATCATTAAATTTAATGCACCAGAAAATTTAGGCTGTAACCAGAAAACCTGCACCAGAAAATGTAAACTTCAATATTTAAAAACAATCTCGTTTATAGTAAGATCTTATATAGAAATTTAGATTTGAGACAGAGTGGTCAGCCGCATAAATATAATGTGCTCTACTGCTCCAGTGTTTTAAAATAGTATTTTAAACCCTTAAAATATATAATATGCTCTACTACACCCAAGTGTTTTAAAATAGTATTGTAAAAGTTTTATGTATAAGATAATGGATTAAGTTATTACTATACGGCTTCAATTTAAAAGTTGAGCACAAAGTGTCCATTTTAATTTAAAAATAAAATATGTATCATCATTATCATAAAAGAATCCAACAAAAGGAATTGTTAATGTTTAAAAAAAGAAATGCCTAATTATTTATGTTTAGCGTTCATCGTGTTCTTCACTGTAGTGTGTAATACATGGCGTGTGTTGCTGTGTTTTGTGTGAACCCTGTCCATTAACAGAAATCAAAATACGGTAACACTCCGTAAAATCAAATTATTTTGAAAATATAACATTATCTAAGTACATTCTACAAAAAGTTTATAAAATTATAGTATTATTATTTATTATTAAAATTTCTTATTATTTAAAATAAATAAATATATTTTTAAATTATCTTTATCTACGATTGATACGTAATATAAAAAAATATAACATTATCTAAGTACATTCTACAAAAAGTTTATAAAATTATAGTATTATTATTTATTATTAAAATTTCTTATTATTTAAAATAAATAAATATATTTTTAAATTATCTTTATCTACAGTAATTAATATACTACATAATAATAAACCCTTTTATTCATTTCTAGTCTAGTTATAGTGATAGGTAGCTAGGTAAAATTAAAATAATACATTCATTGAACTGGAAATTTAGGATAGAGAAAAATACAGTGTTGCTTTTTTTATTTTATATTTAACGACAGTAATTATACCTTCGAGTTTAGTTTTGTAAATAAAATTATTCATATCAGCATAATGTATAATAATAAAAAACAAAAAAGTATAAAATCAGCTATATTACATTGTATTAGCGTATAGTTAAAAGCATTTGTGCATTTTATCTGGCTAAATCTGGGGAATAAGTATGAAGGTAAATATGAAACTAAGCATAAAACCAACATAAAACATTTTCTATGCAGAATTCAATATGATTTTCATTCTTTGTTTAATTTCCTACTTTAAAATTGCAGTATGCAAAAACAGAAATAACTACGGTATAACATCTGGTTTTATTATTTTTTTCATTCTATTACTAACCCAGTTCCTTTTAATGTTTGCACTTTTTTATTTTTCATCTTTCAATAATGTATTTTTTAATTATCCTGCTACATATTCAAAAGGTTTATTTTCTGTTACGTCGTTCTGATTTATTGCCGAAGATCAGTCAAATGAAATTATGCAAAATAGTTTTTTACCGATGTATCCTTAATGACAGCGAGGATCACTTAGTATTTTACAGTTTAAATTAGAGAAAAAGTTATTTATGTACATAGTTTATATTTTTTTTGTTTGTTAAATTATAAAGGTGGTTTAATAAACTAATAATAAAACTCAAGTGGACAGTAAAGTTAATTAGGTAAAGCTAGGTAGCTTTTATAAGGTAATTATATTCTAGCGGCAATTACATTATCACTAAGGATAGATGAGACCGGAGGAGAGGGTTTGTTGGTTATTCATTCAGTAAGGGTGTTCCATAAGGATTTCGCTGTGGTCCACTTCTCTTTACATTATACTCTGGTCACAAACAGTCCAAAACATTTAACTATATAAAACCCTACTCTTTCTCCACAAACCACATCGCTTCTTTTTTCCACTCCATTTACCACTTCTGTCCTTTTTTCCCCCCATGTATATGTAGCATACACTAGGTGCAACTTTAAGGATCTGTTTATCTAAAGGTGGACTATTTTCAGGGTGTTTTTTTTTTTATTAGAAGTTGAACCTCGTAAAAAAGTACCTTAACATAAGAAGCAATCTTTTGTTAAAACAAAACGTTATATAACGTGCCAACCTTCCCCTAAACAGAACAAAAAAAGAAGAAAATACAGTGCAACCTCTGGATTTAGTTTTATAGTTGTTTAAAATTGCTCTTAGTACTTCAAAAAACTACCATTATTACGAACAACACTGCTTGAAACTCCTACCTCACTCGGTAGAAATATATATCCTTATATTTACTCACAATCATTTGTAGAACTAGCTCGGGTAATCTCAAGAGATATCTCACTGTGAAACAGTTCTCTCAGTTTTTTTTTTTTTTTTTAATACT
>KZ653783.1:16008-33550 GCA_001010745.2 Gerris buenoi | reverse complement strand
TTTTTTTTTTTTTTTTTTTTTTTTTTTTTTTTTTTTTTTTTTTTTTTTTTAATACTCTTTTACGTATACTTATATTTATGTTTTATTATTATTCTTATTATTAACATGTATTCTTTTTATTATTATGTTTATTTTTATGCATAAAAAAATCATTATTCGGCTATTTATAGCCTGTGATGTTAATACTATAAGGGAACAGGTGTAAAAGAAGAAAAATTATTGCTTAGTTAAAAAATGTAAAAGTAAGAGTAAGCAATGCTTTGGCAGGTGGGTATTAATAGTTATTTGTGCAACTAGTGCGGAAAGTGGCACTTTCCGCCACACGGAAAGGTTTCTCGAGTGCAGCAAAGACACTTTAAGCTCGAGTAGCACATTAAATTTTTCCTACACTTAGTTTTTAATCTGTAAATAAAATAATAAGAGTGTTCATCAACAAGTAAAAGGTTTTACAATATCAACTAAACCAGCTGTTTTGTAGACAGTGTTGCCTTTTTTGCTTGATTCTGCAAACCTGACCAAGTACTGTTATAATTTTTCATCTTAACGCTTACTTATCACATTTGATTCTTTTTTTAGAGCTTTACTTTTTTATATTTTAAAATTAATATTTAGTTAAAAAATAATCATTAGTTGTCATTTTTATTATTATTATAATTTAAAAAAAACTAAAACATTAATCATTATAAATAGTTTCATCTACGATTGATACGTAATATAAACATTACATCTCTGTTTATATTCGTAGAAAGTGATTCTTTACACACCTGTATTAAATGCGCATGCGTGTCACATTGTTTTGAACAATTCCTCTTTTTTTCCACTCTATTGACGTAAAGAAGAAGAATTATCAACTTTACACACGATTAGCGAGTTTGTTTACATTTAACATAACTAATTTTATGTTAATTTAATAAAAGTAACTGTTTGTATCGAGTTTTTTTTTGTGAAAATCAATGAGTGATTTAAGTGATTATGAAGAATAAGAGGAGAATAATACGCCTTCCGAAATAATTAATTCGGCACAAAATACAACTAACGAATTGATGTCATCTTTATCAAAAGAGAAATACTGAAATACGAGCTTACACCTTACATACAGGAAGTTTATTATTTTTTTCTGCATTTATTATTAAAATCTAACAATCGTAGATAAAGTACGGTACGCAACTCGTACGCGTAATGTACTATTAACTACTTTAGTTTGTTACTATTACCCTGATATTTTAATCAGTCTATTATATACAAAAAAAATCTATTGAAAAGAAGAAAGAGTGAAGTCAAGTGATTTTTGTATATTTAGAGATTTATAATCGAGGTTCATTTGTAAGTTAAACTGATATCAGACAGTAGAAAGGATTAAGAGCGGTGCCACATGCTAGGCACTTTTACAAAATTAACTCAAGCCCTAATTCTTTATGACCTAAAGAATTTATCGTTAATAGAATTCTCTTTAGGAGTCCTTATAGACTTTGGTACTAGTCTGTGTCTTATTAGAACTCAGTACTTGTTAAAAGCTATTATAGAATTCAGTAATTCCTATGATTTTATAGAAGTTAGTACTTTGACAACACTATAGAATTTATTACTTGCAGCAAGTCTATATAGAAATTAGTACTTGCTATGTGTCAATAGAATTTAGTACTTGCTATGAGTCTAAAGAATTAGTTAGTTCGAGGAACATACCCAAAGAACATTTGATTCTAACGCTATTTCTCTTGCATTCGTGATTTTACTCTCATTCCTACATCTATAATCTTTGGTTTGAATTATATACCTCGGTCACTGCATCCACATGTTCTTAACAATATATATACATTATGAATTACGGATTTTCTATTCTTAAGTATTTTTAATTAATGCATCGAACCCCAAAATTAAAATTTAAAATATTTAACAGAGAATGACCACTAAACTGTAAGACGCTCCTCGGCTTGGTTTTGGGAAGCATGGTAATTTAACTTATTTTATTGACACGTGCCTTATGCATAGGTCATTTACTTGTTTTTCCACTGTTTCAATCATGTTATCATTTATCTCTCATTGAGATTTCACTACTGTGATTTTTATTTTAATTCACGTTCAGTCAATCTTGTGATAACTTTTTGCTGACATTTTTTTTTCTTTCTCTACTATATCTTTTTAATTTTTTTTTTAAGAATGCATCCATTTTATTCAATTTTTTGTATAATGTAATTTACTTAAATTTTTGTTCTGGTAGGCAAGCTTGGTTGCAAGACGTTGTGTCAAGTGTTGCCGTTGAGATTTGCCTTGACAGAGCGGAGAGTGCACGCTCAGCGCTGTCAGGCCATCTCGTCTCTTTAATTTAATTTTTTTTCACCACTGTCCTAGTGGTTGAGTCTTTTGAAGACTTTTTTCCATTTTTTTTTCTATCTATTCCGGTGCATCTTTACCTTTTTTAATTGTTTTTTTACTTGAATTTCAGCTTAAAGTTTCATTAATGGTACTGTCTTTGGGCTGCGTTTTTCTGCCCAACTATTTATTGTTTTATCTAGTAATGTAAACTTATCATCTCAACTCTTGTTACCAGAGTATGAGCCTTGTTGTTGTTAATTTTGGGGTTCTTTAAACTTTTATTTTTCTCATTACAGACTATAAATTGTCTCCTAATCAGGTCTGTGAGATTTCTTTTCAACTGTATTATAAACTATGTACTTGTAATTGTTATTGTGGGTAATTTTTCTTTAAATAGGATTTGTTTGCTAACTTCTCAATTTTTGTTTTTTTTTTGGGAATTTGGGGTATTACCTGAGTGCTTTTGTAATTTTGGACTTCTCAGGAAATTCAACTCAGAGTATAATTATATTCTATAAAAAAAAATGTAAAGGATATTATATATTTAATTTTTTTTGGTCTATTTATAACTAGTCACTAATGTCTCTGACCAAATTTTTTTTTATTTATTTTCTGACGACTAGATTAAATCGAATAACTTCATTTGGATTTTTGTTCCCTAATCTTTTAAGTAACCTTGGTAACTGAGTTCTGTGCTTCAGCACGGTTCCCTCGATGAAACCCTTTGCTACTGTAATTTGTTTTTTGGGTGGAAACTTGTGTTTTTTAAATTCATCAAGTATTAAACTTTATCTTTTTTTGACTGTATAATTTAATGTATTCAAAATCTTTTTTATTCATAAATTATTTGTTAATTTTTTTTTGAAGTTCCGCAAGTGCATGCACGGACGCGTCTCATCTCTTTTTGTAGCAATTATTGTGGATTTTTTTTGTTTTGCTGGGTCTCGTGCACAGTCGCTCTAATCTGCGTTCTGCAGTCCCTTACACCTTTGGTGTCAAGGATTGTAGAGGGTATTGGAGTTGGCCTTGTGATGTGTCTTGAGATTCTTTTTATGTTTCACTTGTACCAGTCAGTTAATTCTTTTGGTGTCGACGTGTCTCCGTTGCGTGCACTCATGCGAACGTACTTTTATTGTCTTCTTTATTCTTAACAATTTAAACTTTCATGAGTTTATATATTTAATTTTACAGCTAGGGCACTCTTTCAGGGTGTCTTAATTTTAAATTTTTGCAACTTTTGTAATTCATGATTTAACTGTTGTGCCTGATCCAAGCGTGTGGCTACGGCCAATTTTATTTGTCATGTAATTTAAAATAGGTTTCATGTGGATCAGTGCAAATTTATATTTTTTTTATTCTTGAGACTGTTCTGACCTTTGAGTGTAGTGATTGTACTTCCTGATATGATTGACTTTGTAAGTTCATTTTTTTTATTTAATTTTTTTGCCTGGCATTCCACTCTTGCACTTGTCTGTAACCATGGCTTGCCCAGGTACCTGCTTTGCCTTGTTCTAGCCACCTCTCTGCCTCCTCTTATTTTTATTTAATTCATTTCAACTTTAAATTGTTTCAATTGTAACTATTATTACTTCCAGCAGTCTACGAGTACTTATGTTACTCTACCTGAATTGCTTTTTATCTTATTTTTTATTTTTCTTTTGCTTTTATTCAAATGTAGTTATATCTTGGTATTCATTTAACTTCTTTAACTTACCATTGCTTCCCAGTTTTTTTTTTTACTTCTTAGTCACTGTGTCCTCTTCAGGACGTTGTGTGAATCTTCTGCCGGGCTGCCTTGACCGTCTTACCAGTGTTTCGCACTTGGCTAAGCTTCTGCTTCTCATCTTCTGACTTAACCTGAGGCTGGACTGGGTGGATCCGAGGGGAAAGTCTGGTGGGGACATCAACGGACCCTTCTGGGGAAATCCAGTTCACCTCCAAGGTCATGGGAGGTTGGCTTGTCCACCTCTCCTCCATGTGTTCCATGGGTTCTTCGTTGGGCTGTAGCTAGTTGAGTGGTAGTAGTGTGCTACCCCCTAGCTACCCTGCCCTTTGGTCTGGCAGCCCCCTTTTGGCTCCGCCCTCTGCTGCTCTTTGGAGATGCGGCTCAGCAGCTTTCAGCTGCTGTGCCGCATCTCGAAAGGGGAGGGGGAGAATTGTAAGACGCTCCTCGGCTTGGTTTTGGGAAGCATGGTAATTTAACTTATTTTATTGACACGTGCCTTATGCATAGGTCATTTACTTGTTTTTCCACTGTTTCAATAAACAGGATGTAGACTGTCTGAAGTGTGTTTGTGGTAGTGTGTCTATGTGTTCTCTTGGCATTGTGTTGGTAGCTGGGACCGTGGGATCAGCTAATCAGCACTTTGCTAACTTGAGAGTTTCAGCACAATTGTGCTGAACGTGCACTTAGCAATCTGTTTCCAAGAGTGGGGACTGGTTGCCCGGAGAGAGAGTGGGGCTAGATTTCTTTGGACGGATCACTTTGGATCGAGTCTCAGAGGAGGACACAGGTTGGTGTTTTGGTCTTACAAGTAGGGTTCTGTCTATTTAGTCTGTCCTTTATTTCTGTCAATTACCTCTGTCTATTATCAGGTCTCACTACACTCTTTCAGTGTTTTAAATTTATTTTGAGGACAGGTCCTTCAGGCCCAGTCCTTTTGGCTTAACTTCTAATTTGGCCCGTTGGCCCTACTTACTGCATGTTCATTTTTTTACCTCTTATTTAAATATATTTGTTACCTTTTTGAGAAGTCTAAAGCTGGCGTTTTCTGTATTTTTATTCTCACCCAGTTCTCCCAGAGAAATAGTTAGGGGTATTTGAAACCCTTACAAAACCATTATGTAAACGGGGATATCTTCGTTTCAATTCTCTGAATGGTAAAACTGTCGTTTTTTCCTTCATCAATAAAAAATAATAGTCATGATTAGAATCATTAGCTACGTATAACAATCAATTACAACTTGAAAAAGCATCTATAAAGAAAGCATCATTAATCACTGTCATTTTCGAAATAAAATTTATGATATTATGTATTATAATTTATAAAATGTATTTCAACATTAATAATTGTTAAACACAACCAAAATATTAATTCTAAGACTTTAAAATATTGATTTACCTAAATTCTGAAAGTGTGTTAACTATTTTTTCTCTTGTTTGTACAGAACGTTACACGAGGGGTTGGGGGAAAAAAATCATCAAAGTAGATATGAAAGAAAGTTTGATTAATTAAGTCCGATATCAGAGGTAAGGATTTAAGCCCAGTTATTTTTCTATGTTGTACAGAGAAATGAAAAAACTCTTGAGAGTGAACAGAGAGGAGTGATTAATGAACAGAGAGGAGAGCTCTATTAACTGAGAGTTTGAACTGACAACATAAATCATGTCTGTAGTTATAATGACGCTAAACCTTCTCCTTTAAACCCTTTATACCGCTACTCCGCTACTTCTTCATAAACTTTTCTGGGGTTTTTCAATAACTGTTCTATTTGTGATTAGGATGTTCCTAACGTGTTATATTGCTTATTTCTCTACTAGAAATATCTTTAATACAAATTATATTGTTTAAGTTATTAATAATGTTTCTTTTTCTTATTCTTCACCTTTCAGATTTACAGAACATTAGAATATTACAGAAATACAAGATCCACCAATTTAACAAATGTACTTGATGGGATAATTATTGAAAATTTTTTGGCAGTTTTAATCGTACGGGTTACTCGGCACGGGCAAACAAAAACAACAATGGTAGCCATAAAACCCGTCTTTTTTGATTGCGTTGTCCCACACACGAGCCGATTTGAACGACACGTTCAAAACTGAAGGTTATAATCAAGCTGCAGCAGATATTTTTGAACACCACGCCGGCAAGAAGGCCGGTTTTTAGCCACACACCGACCGATTTACCCGTTCGGTTAAAACTGCCAAACAAGAACGACGTCTGTGGTCACCATTACTTCATTGGGTGCAATTTTTTTTATTTTTTAAATAATATCCTCAGCAGATTCCTATGCACTTACTACTTTACCGCACTTTTTATACTACTCGCGTTTAACAGTGTTCCAAGAAAAACTTTTCCGCCCTTGCCTGCTGCTCTTGCGTAAATATTTCACCCGTGCAGCAAAGTGCCACTTTGTGCACTAGTTGAAGAAATAACTATTACCTCAAGGGTAAATGATTCTAAAGGTGCGTTTACACCTGACATTTATGTCAGACAGAAATCACAGTAGTGTGAACACCGAAATATTTATGTCTGAGATTTATGTTTCTACTCTCAGCTATAAGTGTCGAAATTCTGTAACAACAGATGTTAACACCGATTATTATATTTTTTGTACATTTGTATCAAATTTAAGTGAATGTTAATTTGAGTGCCAGACATATATCTCCGACATAAATCTCAAGCAATTTCTCTCAGATGTAAACACTCAAAGCAATTTATGTCTGACACTTGACATTTATTGCCGGAGAGAAGTGTCAGGTGTAAACGCAACTTAAGATACATTTTAGTAATTACAGAAGAGCAACTTTGTAAGGAATATTGAGTATAAAATCTAAGGAATTCCTTAAATATAAAACAAATCAGAACAAGGATCAAGAGAAAATAGGGGCTTCCAGGGATGCGGTCAAAAATCTATGTGGAGACTCGCATGATAGAGTTAGGCTTTCGTATCCTAAGACCCGCTATTTACACCCCAAGTGAAATTGCCACCCTGAATCTGACCCCGTTTTCTATGTTACCCTTATAAAGCCACTAGCTATATCCCTTTACATTTTTCTTCGAAAAACCCCAATATATTTATTTACGGATATTTGGCAAGTAACAATTTCCAATAAATTTTCAGTTTTTCTTTCGAAATATAAATATATCTACATATGTGAAAATAGAACTATTTTAGGCATCCGGGATTAAACAAGTTTCAACAGTACACCTAACCGATTAAACACAATTCATTTATAAGTATGTAGTTACTTTCAAAGTAAAATACAAAATCATTACCTATTACCTAGTCTGGTTTCTGGGGGCACAGAATAGCCAGGGTCAAGTTGAGCAGCGTACCATACTTTACTGAAACCAACTCAAAGCATTTTGGAACCCCCTCTATTATCTTAATAAAGATGTAAAATTATTTTATCTACTTGCGGCTGCAAAATGAGGCATTATTGAACTGATTTCAGGCAGAGAAATGTGATATTACTGCCTAGACGGTAAAATGAGGAGAAAATTTACTGCCTAGGCATCAAAATTTATTTGGATGCCTAGGCAGTAAAATTTTTACTTTTATAATGTTGGCAATGACAGTTTATACTATTATCTCTATCTTATAACATTAAATATTATAGTTTAATAAGTAATATTTAATAAATAAACGTTTTAATAATAAAATAATTTGTTTATATTTGTTAATTCTGTTAAATAAGTTCAATGATTAGTAGATCTTTAATTAAAAAGATAGTGGAGTCACTGGCTATACTGCAGCGTCATGAAAACATTAAACATCCATATTATTATTATTGAAGTCATTCTAGATTAAACTTTTCTTGATTTATCCTAGTTACTTCTTTTCTTATAAGCAATAGAAGATATCTTTAATACGTTTAGTAATTTGTTAGTAAAAATATGTATAAATAATATTTTATATTTCATTATATTATTCATTTAGAAGTTATGAGTGTTATAAATGTGTGTTTTGAATTTTGTTGTTAGATTCAGTTTGCTTTTCACTTATTGTTTTTATTCCCAAGTTTCTTATTTGAACATTAATTTTAGTTAATACATATGTTATTATCTTTATTAATATGACACCTAGTTACTGAATACTGAACCAGAAATAAAAATTTCATACCTCTATTCCTATACCTATATTAATTTAAAATGTATGAGCAATTTTTTTTTTTTTTTTTTTTTTTTTTTTTTTTTTTTACTGATCTGTTGAGTCAATAGCGAGTAATTCTTAGGCACTTCTAGCAATCCTAGAAACTTGAACATTTGTATATTGGAAGAGTTAAATGTACAAATAAAGTAAAAATTTAAAAAATCGACATAAATCTGGTTCTTTGCCCCTCTCAAAGCAAATAGAAAAACTGCCTATTGAAAATGTTTAAAAAATATTACTTGCACTACTAGCAACTACAGCACTAGTAAAGATCTTCAAAACTAAAGTAATTGTTTACTCTCTTAATATAATTTTATATAATAAGAAAGATAGATCTTTATTGAGTATTGCTCGAAGATATGCAACACACATCCCACTCGTAATTATTTCTAGGAACTATTTATTTTCTGTTATGTCCTTTCCCTATCTTTCTATATCTTCGCACAATCATATGCTTTTTTTTTAAAAAAAAGAGCCTTAAAGACGAAAATTGCCAATAAAAAGAAAGTCTCGCGTAAAACGGTGTGAAATCATTGGTTTACTCAAGTCTCCCCCTGTTCAAGTAAGTAGGACTAATATACTAGGACTAATTTATCCAGTAAGGGATGCTTGAATTTAAAAAAAAGTCCAGTCATGCATCATGACTTAATGAGCGAATTTTCAAAGAAATCTGCTTATTATTGGCTTATGATAATATAGAAAAATTTTGGTTTAGAATTTGGATGGGTGAAAAAAAAGATTGGATACACACGGGTACGGGGTACAAAAGTCAAAATAGTATTTACCCTTCAAGATGTACATAGTTGGAAAGCTCTTTAAGACTACAGTAACTGTTGTTATGTACAATTTTATCATATTTTCATTTAAAAAGGGGGTAAAATAGACATAACATGTTTTTATGCTATTTTTTACCCTAAATTGTCAAAATGTGACCCCTAAATAAACTCCAAAAATTCTGGCGAACGAACTCATCCTTTCTTTTGATATTATTGACATTTTAAAATTTGTTTGAAATTTTTAAGTGCATCCTAAGGGAAGATATCTTCTGGAGTGACACATATATACATATATACATATTATATACATATACATATATAAATATATGCATATATACATGTATATACATATAATACATACATACATATACAGGGTGTTCCAGCTCAACACGGACACAGAGCAGGATGTGATTCCATATCAAATTTGCTACCAAAAATGTTATATTATCACATGTCCTATCGACCTTCGTTTTCGAGATATATCGATATATATATAGTTCCGATATATTTGTGAATTTTGCAATAAAATGCTATGTAACTCAAAAACTATTATAGCTAAAAAGATGCGGTCTTCACCGTTGGAAAGAGCATTAAATTCCCTTTAAAAAATCTTAAACATTCACTCGTGTAGCTCCATTCGAAGTGAAAATACAACCATTAAAAACTAATAAAATATTTTATTAAAAATGACAACAAAAATATGACCCTCTATAACTTTGTTGTTTGCATAGTCAACATATATTTCTGAATAGCTTAAAAACTATGCCAACTTATAAGCCTTTCAACGACGTAACATATTCTGTACTCTACTGAAGAGTATGGAACAGAAAAGCTAAAATATTGCGAATAATTCGCTAAAAAGTTTAATATTTTTTGTTAAATAATAAATTAATTCATTGATATAATTTAAAATGTCGTTATTACTTAACAAACAAATGAATTGTACTGATTGCAACTGTTTTAAGCAATTTTTTTAGTGATATAGACTAGTATAAAAATAAGGCTATAACTCTTATTTATCAGAAATAGTAGTTTTTTAGTAACCATTAAGATGAATTATACTATTTTTCATTATATCTTACATTCTTCCGCTTGTTTCTCTCCCCCATTCGAAATATTTTTCTTTTCAGTTCTATACTTTTCAGTAAAGTACAGAATATGCTACGTCGTCGCACTTCTGCACTTCAAATTTGACTGTGCCCTACAAGAAAAAAATCCATTGGGATAATCAGGGATAATCAGGATAATCAGGTGAGCGTGGTTGCCAGATAATAGGTCCACATCGGCCTATCCTAAGTCTAAGGAAATTATTATGAAGCCAGTTCCTTATGTCTCTAGCATAAAAACCACTTTCATAATAGTCTATATCATTAAAAAAATTGCTTAAAATAGTTGCAATCAGTACAACCTAATTTTTTTGTTAAGTAATAACGATATTTTAAATTATATCAATGAATTAATTTATTATTTAACAAAAAATATTAAACTTTTTAGCGAATTATTCGCAATATTTTAGCTTTTCTGTTCCATACTCTTCAGTAGAGTACAGAATATGTTACGTCGTTGAAAGGCTTATAAGTTGGCATAGTTTTTAAGCTATTCAGAAATATATGTTGACTATGCAAACAACAAAGTTATAGAGGGTCATATTTTTGTTGTCATTTTTAATAAAATATTTTATTAGTTTTTAATGGTTGTATTTTCATTTTAAATGGAGTTACACGAGTGAATGTTTAGGATTTTTTTAAGGTAATTTAATGCTCTCTCCAACGGTGAAGACCACATCTAGTTTTTGAGTTACAGAGCATTATATTGGAAAATTCACAAATATATCGAAACTATATATATATCGATTTATCTTGAAAACGAAGGTCGATAGGAACTGTGATAATATAATATTTTTGGTAGCAAATTTGATATAGAATCACACCCTGCTCTGTGTCCCTGTTGAGCTGGAACACCCTGTATACATACATACATAAAAAAAGTGTTAAAATTTAGGGATCGATTCAGAATGGCCTGAAACGGATTTCCATGAAATTTTTTTTCAAAAATTTTGAAGCAATTGCAATAGCTTAATTTTCTTCGAAAATTCACTAACATTTTTTGACTTGGCAATCACGCAGTACGAGGATATTAAGTTGCATACACACTATTTTATTAAAAAAAAAAAAACTAAATCTAAATCTTAATATAAACCATAGGGAAAATATATCATTAAATGACAATAAACTAACCTATTTGGGCTGTGTAATCACCAAAAGAGTGGCGACGAGGGGAATATTCTTTTCATGACCTTCCCATGAGCACCAGGTCCCAAACTATTTTTTATACCCAAGTGACTCAAGGTACTTAAGGATCAAATCTTCTACCTGGTAATGTGCTTGATATACTTAATAGAATAAACAAGTGTAGAATGTTATCTTAATGCTATATAATAAGGGACAAAGTGATGTGTACATTGTCTAAGCTAAATGAGACAACATTGTTTGCTTACAAAATCCTTCAACATTGTAAACAGGAACTGTTTCATGTAAACTTTAGTTACCTTTAAACATGTAAGCTTTGTACAGTACAAACACTTGTCATTAACCACTTTTCTATTGGAAGACCTCGTCACTCACTGCGTAGTTAAGAGCTAGGTTGATTGAAAAACTCTATTATAGATAAGGCGATAAGGGTAGATATTAGTTTACTTATCTGCCATAGAAACTCTTAGTCTGTATTGGTGTGGTGAATGTTCGTCAACGAAGATGAATAGTTTAGTTGAATTACTCACCCTTAAAGACCCCTACCAAAAGGGATTTATAAAAGGGTCAAACAAAAAAACCTCGGAAACTATTAGCTATTTAGGAGCATAGTGGTTTGAAATAAAATACATTACATTAAAATTTCAAAATTTTAATGATTAAATATATTATATCCTTTGTTAGAAAATTTTATTCTTCAAAAAGAATCTTTTAAATTAAGGCTGTACGTATTATTTGTGTTTAGATTGTCTTTTGTCTAGACTTTAATTCTGTGAGGTCCATCTTTAAAAAAACATAAAAACCAGGCATTTCTTTGTTCGTAAATTGGTACTTACTTGGGCAATCTAGAAGTGAAAAAGGTCTGCACAGAATTCCAGCGGGATGATTTACTGACCTAGCAGTGCTAGTATAAGTCAAAGCAAATCGCAATCTGTAGTATGATTTGTTACTAAAAATTTACAAACGACAAATTAAGATTGTTCGAGGAGACCATGATAGCTGATATTTAATAAAATGGTTGTTAGAAGAATGTTATTTTTTTATTAAAAAAATAACATTTAAAAAAAAAAAAAAAAAGGATTGATATTAAAGATGGGGTGTTAGAATATCTTATTCTAAAAAAAAGTGAAAACATCAATTGTCTTAAATCTGTGATTAATATTATTAAGTTGGTTTCATTTTTACTACAAAAACATTCTTGTTTATTAGTTAACGTTCATTAAAATAGTCCTTCCGTAAGCTTGGATACTAAAACGAATGGTAAGAGCAAATAGTTTAATAACAAACTATCATTTTATTCAGATCTTATGAATTAACTCAACTTAACATAAGGCTTTGACCTAGATCTAGCAGGCGAAGCGGCAACTATTAGATTTCAGTATGTTTAGTCTATGTGTGATGATGCCTGGTGAGTCGTCGATCAACGTGAAGGCCATAATCAATGTTAAACTATTACTAATTTATTGTTTAACTATTCTTACTATTATTGTTAAACGAATAAATAAACTAGCTATAAAATGATCCCTCATTACTCTTCATGTTTTATTTAGTTGATTATTTACCGCTTCATTGTCGTTATATGTTTACACATCCAATACACAACAACCTGGAAAAGCTAATCTCGAATTCCAATCTAGTTATTTTAGTCACCATGACAACTAATTGTCTGCCTTTACAAATCATTGTAATTGGCAAAGCTATGAATGGTTGTTTTGCTTGTACATTCAAACGTGTAGGGCATTGGGATCTGGTAAACGTGATCAAAGCCTTGATATTGGCTACAAGCAGACGAGGAATCGGAGGCACATTGTGTTACGTTTGGTCAATTAGTCAAGTTGCTGGCGGAATAACAATTAGGAGAAGGAACGAGAAATCTATGTTACTATATGGGGGCTTCGTATTCGGCATATGATAGAGAGAAAAACAAAGTAAATAAAATCCTACATTCGCGATACAACAGCTCCAAAGGTAATAATATCGATTCGAGCACTTTTTATTTAAAAAAAAGGTGTTTTATTAAATTTTAAAACTATTTTATTTATTGAATTAGATATTAGGGTGTCTATAAATGCTATCCTAAAGGATAGCCTAGCTATTCCTTTAGGATAGCCTTTATAGACACCCCAGTATCTAATTCAATAAATAAAATAGTTTTAAAATTTAATAAAACATATTTTTTTAATAATATTAACTGTTTCTCCACAAAATTTAAAAAAAAAAAAAATTAACCTAGCTTCCTTCGGCCATCATCAGTGCCTAGGGACAAACAATAAGCGATAAACTTGGTAAAAAATAGTAAAACCTACTAAATAATTAAATCAATAACTAAAACTTAAAGCTAAATTAATTAAGAAAAGAATCTACCAAATAGACAACGATTCCAAGACTTTGCTATTTTTATTGGGGAACTACAATTATTTACTATTAATTAGCTATTATTAAGGTGGGTTTTATTAATTTAGGGGTGCGATAACACCTGTATTCCTTTAGATAAGTTACGTGGTACTTTGAGCCGTATTGTTTCGTATATTATACATATCTCTAAACTACATACTTTGTATTTTTTACCCTAATAACAATTAATTTATGTTTGCCATGAAATAATTTTAATATCTTATAATAAGTTTTGACTCTTGTTGAATAAAGCTGCATTGTGTTGCTTCAGTCTGTTTTATCCCATTGTTATACAAACAGTCTACCTGTAAAGCTTGAGACTAATTTAAATATAATATACGACACGGTTTACTACTGCAGCCCCTTGTTATGAGTAATTAAATTATTAATAACTGCTACTATTTCTTGTTATTGCTTCTAAAATATTCTCTTTATTATACAAACGCATTTAAAGCCAAAAAGCACCGAGGGTCTTATGTATCTTAAAACCAAGAAAGGGTTTTTTTATTATGCTCCATAGCTTTACCAAACATTGCATTAACTAAGAGATTAACAAACGTTTTCTTAAAGCCTCTACTAATTTCTCAGTCTATTGTTATTTCAGTTAAACCTCGTTATATTGACGTGTAATATTCTCTCCGTTCAAAAAGCACTTTTAGTAAAAAGGAAATTTCTTAAGGTCGAACAAAAGACTTTAATAGGAAATTCCGGGCGAACGAAGGGCCTGAGCCAAACACGCAAACACCGTATTTCCATTTATTATTTAACCTTACAGGTAATAAAAATAAAATTAATGATAAATGAACAAGAAGAAAACATAATTGCCTTTTTTTTAATTAGCTAGACTGTAATGAAATAAAAAGGAAAGAGAAGAAAAAAAAAAACCTAAATTAACAATTAACTGCCTCTTAACAAGGGGTGTGCTAAAAATTATCTTTATGTTTTTTTTTTTTTTGTTTTTCTTAAACGAATTTCATAATCACTTCTAAATTAAGTAGTGTCCACATGACGGCGACGACTCACTTCAAAATGATTTGCTATTGCTAATCCTAGGCAACCATATGTATTCTCCAATAAAAATAAATGTTGGTTTCTATTTGTTGGTATTTAAATAGATATAATGACTTATCTAAACCGGTTTTTTTTTTTAATAAAAAAAATAAGCCCTTGTGTAGATATAAATTTTACATCTGAACACATTTAAAGTAACTTCAAAGTGGATTGAATCTAAATCTTAAATAATATCAGTTGTACTTGGGACTTTAATGCTCTGCTTTATAAATACCTTAAGTGACGTTCTGTGTGATATGTTCAATAAGATGGATTACCTGAAACAAAAATACATTAAGTATAACATGTAATAATGTAACATGTAATTAAGTAACATGCAAATAAATTAAATATATCTAAAATATAAAAATATGTTGTATACATTAATCCATCATGATTCTAAAGTTGATATGTAATATGCAAATTTCAGTATTTGTATACAAATATATAGAATTAAAGTGTTGTCTGTGCATGAATCAAATTTTGAAATTTTTTAGATATTTCTTCATGCATGCAGAGGTACTTGAATAAGCATTAGTTTGGATTAACGAGAGGTTATAATATTTTATGTACAAAGATATACTGATGGAGGATTCCAATTTAAAGATGGGCCATAGATTTATAACTAATTTTTCACGTCAAACATAACAAAAACGTAAACATTTTTTAAACTAATTTGCGTAAAAATTATATCTTTTGATGAGGTACAACATTTTTTTTATTTGTATTTATTAAAGTTAGAAACAAAACTTCCAGCTACGTTAATTAGTAATTTTAATTTCAAGAGTGCCAGGTGATCTACTGAACCATATTTTTACCTAATGTTATTCAAAGTTTTATTATACGTAGTGTATGCAAGAAGGTATATATTATATTTTGTGCGGACAATAGTGTAGCTATTGTTGCGGATATTTTGGGGTAAAGTTAATGCTGTAAGTATTTGTTAGTTTTAACCTTGCCCATTCTATAATCTGCTTATCTATAGAGTTGAAAACTCCACTCACGCCTGAATCCTTCTTCAACCTCCACTTATTGTTTGAATTATTATTGTTTTAACAGTTTAATTTTCACTTAAAGGTAAAAGTGAAAGGGAAAGAGGGAGAAAGGGTTGGAACGCACAAACTTGGTGAATAGTTGTTACCCCCTCCGGTTGCCTTCAGGGGTAACTTTCCCCGATAATCCTGTTACCCCGGTTGTTCGTGGGTAAAAAAATGAAGTTTTCAACGGAATCCCCTTATCCCTTAATTCAATTAGTCCAAAACAGTTTTTGGCCCTTTTCTCTCTAAATTCACCGGGAAAACATTCTTGAGGTTTTTAGACCCTTCGCAATGAGTTATGCATCGTATTTCATACTTTAAAAAATAAAAAAAAGTGAAGATATAAAATGGTGGAAATAAAAAAAAGTTGGATGAAATATAATTTTTTGTCAGGCAGCCATATTTTATGGACAATTCAAATAAAATTTATCTGTCCGGAAAAGTTAGAGATGAAGCAGAATATAAACTTTTCTGTTATTTCAAAGTTGTTTAATATTTTTTTATTTATATAATTTTTTTGTTTTCATTCTGACTCCGTTCATTTTTTATTAAGACAAGAACACCCTTCTAATTGTGCAATAAATTTAGATTTATTAAAATATTTTTTTTTAAACCTATTTTTTGATTAAATGGCATATCACCACACATCGATACCACGGTCTAATTATAACATACATCAAATCTAAATCTTATAATATATATATATATATATATAAATCCTCATAACAACATATATTTACCACAAGATAATTAATTATTTCCAACTTAAAAATTACTTTGGCTGGGAAAACCCTATGGGTAGTAATTAAATGGCTGTAATTTTTAGAGACGCGTCCTCCGAAGGACAATATGACAGCTTTATGATCTCGGAAGACATGTTATGATTGCTGAAAAGCAATAAGACTAAACTGATTCAAGAATCTCTTGGGAACTATAAAATTTACGACACAACAAAACGAGCTAATCTAATCAGACGAATACTACTTAACTTGGTTATATTGTTATCAGTAAAAACTACTGAATTCAATCTCTCAGCATTGATAAGGGAAAAGAGGGAAATCCGAACAATTCAATACAGTTTCCAAACTTCCATTACATAGATAAGAGAGAGGTTTTTTTTTGGCTTTAAAGCTTCCTTAGGAGTTTGAAGAACATGACAGGATCAATATAGAGAACATAAATATGTAGCGGAACTCGGAACATAATAAAGCCACGCTCCCCTATCCTAGACTTGGGGCATAATACTAAACGCAAGAGCTTGTCCCATCCCTAGTCACTCTGCTCCCTACATCTACAACTATTTAAATATATTTTTATTGTTTCCTAAAGCCATTGCTTACGGATGTAATAGCAATACAGCTTGAAGCACTGCGACACAATAGCGGTGTAATCGAGCCACACCCGTCTTTTTTTACACTTCAATATTTTTGTCATACAAAAAAACGACTTTAAAAGGAATAAATCAGCAATTAGATAAAGAGAGTTTTTCTTTAAAAAAAATGTTTATCAATAAAAATCGGGAATTCATTTGTAAAACCTAGAAATATAGTCAACTCTTTAATATATTATTCAAGGAGAAAGAAGACAGACTGAGAAAACATCACCATCTACGACTCCCATCTTCAATCTTTGTATTTAAACCTCCACGCTACTATTAATTCCTTACTTAATAATAATAATAATAATAAATGTGCCCTTTAATTTCCATCAATAATAATAATAATAATAATAATAATAATAATTATATATTTCCACCTTTCTGATTTTTTTACAATACATAATTGCTAAAAATAATTACAATTTTAATTATAAGTTTAGTTCCATATAAATTAGTTACATTTTA
>KZ653781.1:35697-49619 GCA_001010745.2 Gerris buenoi | reverse complement strand
AAAAAAAAAAAAAAAATTGACAAGATTTGAAAAACTGTTTTAAAAAAGTTAAAATAAAGTATACCATAATGAGAAGTAATAAAATAATATCATTAAAGTATAAACTACAATATGAACTAAACTAATTGGCAGATTTTTTTACTATTTTATTTTAATTTATACTTCAAAGCAACGATGACAGAGTTAACTCTGGGTCACCAGTAATCATATTGTTAATTAAAACAGTTTTACTGAATATACAACTCAATACATAAATACTAATAAAAAAAGAAGAGAAAAATAAATATATTTCTTTAGACTGTTTAGAGCTTAGAGAGGGAAAAATTATAAAGAAGAGAGATATAAATCAAGGTAATTAAGCTTTTTAATTAAGAGGTAGAATATAAACAATTATATAAAAAGGCTGAGCTGTATTATGAATGGGAACACTGAGGAAAAATAAAAAAAAAATTAATCCGTATTAAACTATTAATGAATGAAAGAGAATACGACAAAAACGTTCCGAAAGATTTATAAATAGAAATAAAGTAATGAAATTCAATGAAATCTAGAACATGAATGAAAATTATATTTCAATGAAGAATTCTAAAACCATCAAGAAAAAAAAAACCAATAAGTGTTAATTAAAAATGTAACTTAAGTATATAAAGTAAAAGGCTGAAGAAAAAAATCATTTAGTTTCTTTTCCAACAGCATCAAAAACACAAAAACTTGCTTAAAGAAGAAATACATAACAAGCAAGGAAGATGAGAGATGCAACCAAAGAAATTTCAAATTTGAAAGAGTGGAATAAAAGGTTTTTTTTTTCCTTTGCTTCTTAAAAATCTTAAAAGAATAAGGCTCTGACGTTGAGAGCATAAGAAATGAGCGTGGTTTATCGGAAGAAGAATTTTTTCTGATCTCTCTTTAAGAATTATTCAATGGTAAAAAAGAACAATTTTAACAGGGAAATAAAGTAAATTTGCTTCTCAAATAGAGAAAAAAGATCTTGTTAAAAATAATGATTATTTTTTTAGCTTAAAATGTTGGTCAATATAATAAAAAAATGTATTCATCAAATTAATTCAATTATCCAAGAAAATGTATGATAATGTCTAAAAGAAATTATTGAAAAGAACGTCATATTCTCGAATAGGTCTAATCAGAATAATGTAAACATAACTTCGAAGTTTTCACACTTTTATATCAATATCTTATCTTTGAGAAAAAGCGGCTCCTAAACCATGAATATTATTTGGCACTGTTATTGAATACATTTATTCATATAAAAGGTCTTTTAATTTATTTAATCCACAAACGTTCAATAATTATTATTAATATTATTGTCAATTAATATTAATCAAGGTAACACCTTATATATCGGTAAATTTACATCTCATTTGGAATAAGGTTTCAATAGGTTTTAATTAATCAGACGATTTAACCACGGTTAATGATATTTTGACGTCAAAAACACTATAAATCATGCTGGTGCACAATTATGGCCAAGCAATATGGACCATTTAATCCTACCATTAGGCGGACCTGGTTTAAGGGATGGAGACTGCAGAATGGAAAACAATTGTGCTTAGTGGACTGTATTCGTAGCGGGGGGGAGGGGTTGGTGGTAAATCTAGTGATAAAGAATTTGCAAAATTACTAGACTTACCTAAGGAGTGGTGATATAAGGCGAAGTGTTATATCGGTGGTGGGGGCGGATGCGAGGTGGTCTTGAGCTACATTACACAGATGTCGTCTTATACAAATCTGACATTAATTTGCGGTAAGCGGTTGAGCAAGGATACCTACTACTAGTATTGCATCTTTTTCACTCCCTCCTTCTAATGAAAGGGCCGCGTTTATACCCGGAGGCATAAGTCTAGTGATTATTATAACTCCCAAACTCTCATCAATAAATAATCACCATTATGCTATGTTCACACTAGAGGGAGGTTATCCTGACCTGGCCACAAAATTGTGAATAAGAATAAAAATAGATATATGTTTAGTGGACTGTAGGTTATATTTGTATTTTATGTACAGATATTGATAATGAGCAAATAACAAAATAATAATGACCTAGTAAATAAGAGTGAATTATGTGATGGAGAGGTAAAGGTAACGTGTGGTGCCGGTGTGATATGTTGAGAAGCTGGATGCCAGCACTAATGAATAATTTACTTCTCTGGATACCACAGTGAAGTAAAGTTATGTTTACTGGATACCAGATAAACCAGATAAATCCTTGATGCCAAGGATTTATCCAGATAATAAAACGTATAAAAATAATTACAAGGAAAAATGGCCATCGTGCGGTTAGTCATCGAACATCAGTTTTATAGTTTACTGAACGTCCTTACTACAGTCCAAGTTGTTTATTTCAGGACCATCTCATAAAGTTACTAAAACACTATTGGCCTTTAACAGGGGCACTAGTCATCTTATGACTGGATTTGTAACCGGTCACTGTCGTCTCAACAGACACTTGCAGCTGCTAGGCTTGGTGTTAAAAGTCCCACCTGTCGGCTGTGTGGAGAGAAAGATAAAAGTCCTATACTCACCTACTGAGCTTCTGCCCAAGGTGGCAAACCTTTGGATTGCAAATTCTTCCCTGAACTGACTCCTGACTTTTTGTGAGTCTGTCAGTCTGCTCAGACTATATAGAAGAATCAGGGAGAGAATTTTTCACTACCCCAGGTTTGCTCTATGGACCCACCTATGTGGTCTATGTCTCTGGCTTTTATACCCCCCGCAGAAAAAAAATTACCTTACTATTTATTATGAGATAGTACTACTCTTTTAGTAAGAATGCACTGCACTATCTCATTTAAAGCTTCAAATATAACCTGAACCACTTTCTTGGACTCAAGAGAACTCAAAACGAGTAAATCCATCAAAATAATTTCCGTGCCATCAAAATATTTCGTCTTTTATATGAGAAAGTAAAAATTTGGGACGCTATCAATAAATGACAAAAACTGTTTATAGCGCCTCACGTATTTATAGCATTAGTGACATAATTTGCATTATGATTATACTGTAATCGCTAAAAGAACTAGGGCCACAAACTTAATTCAAATAATAAATATTATTTTTTCATTTCAGCGTCGCAGCACAAGGATACGAATTTGTATACAACACTTCAGATAAGAGATATAAATCAAGGTAATTAAGCTTTTTAATTAAGAGGTAGAATATAAACAATTATATAAAAAGGCTGAGCTGTATTATGAATGGGAACACTGAGGAAAAATAAAAAAAAAATTAATCCGTATTAAACTATTAATGAATGAAAGAGAATACGACAAAAACGTTCCGAAAGATTTATAAATAGAAATAAAGTAATGAAATTCAATGAAATCTAGAACATGAATGAAAATTATATTTCAATGAAGAATTCTAAAACCATCAAGAAAAAAAAAACCAATAAGTGTTAATTAAAAATGTAACTTAAGTATATAAAGTAAAAGGCTGAAGAAAAAAATCATTTAGTTTCTTTTCCAACAGCATCAAAAACACAAAAACTTGCTTAAAGAAGAAATACATAACAAGCAAGGAAGATGAGAGATGCAACCAAAGAAATTTCAAATTTGAAAGAGTGGAATAAAAGGTTTTTTTTTTCCTTTGCTTCTTAAAAATCTTAAAAGAATAAGGCTCTGACGTTGAGAGCATAAGAAATGAGCGTGGTTTATCGGAAGAAGAATTTTTTCTGATCTCTCTTTAAGAATTATTCAATGGTAAAAAAGAACAATTTTAACAGGGAAATAAAGTAAATTTGCTTCTCAAATAGAGAAAAAAGATCTTGTTAAAAATAATGATTATTTTTNTAATTAATTTTTTTAAATAATTCAAATTACAATTATCAATAACTACGGGAGACATACAGAGAAAAATAGACTCCCGCACCGGGCCCTAACCACGGGACCTCCTATTAATCCGTTACAGGTGCTCTTGCCATCTGAGAAATATACTATGTACTAAAAAAGTGAAAAGCGAGCAACCTCCTGTTACCTTTTAACTTCCTGGTATTATATTTAATATACTTCAGCGCTTCTACTTGCGAAATATCGTAGTAAATTGTAAAACCAAGCAACTTCCTGTTACCTTTTAACTTCCTGTTATTATATTTAATATACTTCAGCGCTACTACTTGCGTAATATCGTACTAAATAGTGAAAACCAAGCAACCTCCTGTTACCTTTTAACTTCTTGGTATTATATTTAATATACTTCAGCGCTTGTACTTGCGTAATATCGTACTAAATAGTGAAAACCAAGCAACCTCCATTTACATAATTATATTATTATATTTAAGAGCTTCACATTTTTCGTGTCATTTTGTGCGTGACGAAAATTTCTTGTGTCCCAGCTTAAAAACATATTCATGAAAATACGGTATTTTAAAGTAGAAAACAGGAAATATTATGATGTTAAAAGACACAGATTAGTTTAGAAACTGAAAGCTAAAGGAATTCTAAGGAAGGAAAAACATATAATATTAGATAAAAACTCCAAGAAAAACAATACAACGAAACCAAAAAGGTTGGAAACATAATGTTTAGTATAAAAACAAAAGAAAAGTTTTGATTAAATACGATATTATACAGAAACAATATTTGTTTTTTTTTGTAACAACTATAAAACTTTTTTTAAAAGAGGATGGGGGATAACCAGTTAAAGTGAAAAATAACTTTAAGAAAAAAGGAAAGTTATATAGGCAGAATAGTTTTAAAATAAACTTATTTTGTTGAGTTGATGTGACTAAGTAGAAGCTAATGGTGATAAGGACAATTAAGTTTTGGTGTTATTGTTGTTACGAGATTTTTAAAAAGAAAAACTAGAATGAGAGTTGCTATCTGCTCCTAAATAGAGATAAACTTAGATAAACTCTTGCCAAAAATATTATTTTTGTTTTTGTATTAATGTTCATAAGAACTTTAACAGACAGAACGACAGAAAGACACAGGACCAAAAATGTCCCCTGTTGTCTGAAACGGATATCAGGAAATCTGAGACATAGAGTATTTCAATTCTTTAGAACGGAATTTCTTGTTACCTTCGGTATGCTCGGAAGCAAAATTATTTACTTGAGGATAATATTACTTCCGAGTTTAGCAAAGGTAATGAGTAATGGGACATAGGGGTTATTCTGAAAAAATAATGTCTTTTATCTACGACTTGCATTGTAAGTGGACTTTACATTGCTAATAACAGGGAGGGAAGTGTTACTTCCTTCCCTTGGGAGTGAAAAAAACAATCATACCAACTTAAATGGTATTTTTTAAGTATTATGTTGGTAGTAATGTTTTTTTTAGCTGTTTAAGCACTAATTTTTCGGGAAGGTTACTTTAGGTTATCATACAAAGTCTTTAAATTAAAAACAAACAATTGAAAGTATTTGGAGTAAAACGTGTATATTTAGTATAAAAATTGTTATTTAAATAAATCAAGTAACTAAATATCAGTTTAAGGTGTTTAAATTACGTGAATTTTTAGGTAAAACTTTTATACCTACAAACTTAATAGCTATTACCCGNATTTATTCATATAAAAGGTCTTTTAATTTATTTAATCCACAAACGTTCAATAATTATTATTAATATTATTGTCAATTAATATTAATCAAGGTAACACCTTATATATCGGTAAATTTACATCTCATTTGGAATAAGGTTTCAATAGGTTTTAATTAATCAGACGATTTAACCACGGTTAATGATATTTTGACGTCAAAAACACTATAAATCATGCTGGTGCACAATTATGGCCAAGCAATATGGACCATTTAATCCTACCATTAGGCGGACCTGGTTTAAGGGATGGAGACTGCAGAATGGAAAACAATTGTGCTTAGTGGACTGTATTCGTAGCGGGGGGGAGGGGTTGGTGGTAAATCTAGTGATAAAGAATTTGCAAAATTACTAGACTTACCTAAGGAGTGGTGATATAAGGCGAAGTGTTATATCGGTGGTGGGGGCGGATGCGAGGTGGTCTTGAGCTACATTACACAGATGTCGTCTTATACAAATCTGACATTAATTTGCGGTAAGCGGTTGAGCAAGGATACCTACTACTAGTATTGCATCTTTTTCACTCCCTCCTTCTAATGAAAGGGCCGCGTTTATACCCGGAGGCATAAGTCTAGTGATTATTATAACTCCCAAACTCTCATCAATAAATAATCACCATTATGCTATGTTCACACTAGAGGGAGGTTATCCTGACCTGGCCACAAAATTGTGAATAAGAATAAAAATAGATATATGTTTAGTGGACTGTAGGTTATATTTGTATTTTATGTACAGATATTGATAATGAGCAAATAACAAAATAATAATGACCTAGTAAATAAGAGTGAATTATGTGATGGAGAGGTAAAGGTAACGTGTGGTGCCGGTGTGATGTGTTGAGAAGCTGGATGCCAGCACTGATGAATACTTTACTTCTCTGGATACCACAGTAAAGTAAAGTGTTGTTTTCTGGATACCAGATAAATCCTTGATGCCAAGGATTTATCCAGATAATAAAACGTATAAAAATAATTATAAGGAAAAATGGCCGTCGTGCGGTTAGTCATCGAACATCTGTTTTATAGTTTACTGAATGTCCTTACTACAGTCCAAGTTGTTTATTTCAGGACCATCTCATAAAGTTACTAAAACACTATTGGCCCTTAACAGGGGCACTAGTCATCTTACGACTGGATTTGTAACCGGTCACTGTCGTCTCAACAGACACTTGCAGCTGCTAGGCTTGGTGTTGAAAGTCCCACCTGTCGGCTGTGTGGAGAGAAAGATAAAAGTCGTTGGTCAATATAATAAAAAAATGTATTCATCAAATTAATTCAATTATCCAAGAAAATGTATGATAATGTCTAAAAGAAATTATTGAAAAGAACGTCATATTCTCGAAAAGGTCTAATCAGAATAATGTAAACATAACTTCGAAGTTTTCACACTTTTATATCAATATCTTATCTTTGAGAAAAAGCGGCTCCTAAACCATGAATATTATTTGGCACTGTTATTGAATACATTTATTCATATAAAAGGTCTTTTAATTTATTTAATCCACAAACGTTCAATAATTATTATTAATATTATTGTCAATTAATATTAATCAAGGTAACACCTTATATATCGGTAAATTTACATCTCATTTGGAATAAGGTTTCAATAGGTTTTAATTAATCAGACGATTTAACCACGGTTAATGATATTTTGACGTCAAAAACACTATAAATCATGCTGGTGCACAATTATGGCCAAGCAATATGGACCATTTAATCCTACCATTAGGCGGAGCTGGTTTAAGGGATGGAGACTGCAGAATGGAAAACAATTGTGCTTAGTGGACTGTATTCGTAGCGGGGGGGAGGGGTTGGTGGTAAATCTAGTGATAAAGAATTTGCAAAATTACTAGACTTACCTAAGGAGTGGTGATATAAGGCGAAGTGTTATATCGGTGGTGGGGGCGGATGCGAGGTGGTCTTGAGCTACATTACACAGATGTCGTCTTATACAAATCTGACATTAATTTGCGGTAAGCGGTTGAGCAAGGATACCTACTACTAGTATTGCATCTTTTTCACTCCCTCCTTCTAATGAAAGGGCCGCGTTTATACCCGGAGGCATAAGTCTAGTGATTATTATAACTCCCAAACTCTCATCAATAAATAATCACCATTATGCTATGTTCACACTAGAGGGAGGTTATCCTGACCTGGCCACAAAATTGTGAATAAGAATAAAAATAGATATATGTTTAGTGGACTGTAGGTTATATTTGTATTTTATGTACAGATATTGATAATGAGCAAATAACAAAATAATAATGACCTAGTAAATAAGAGTGAATTATGTGATGGAGAGGTAAAGGTAACGTGTGGTGCCGGTGTGATATGTTGAGAAGCTGGATGCCAGCACTAATGAATAATTTACTTCTCTGGATACCACAGTGAAGTAAAGTTATGTTTACTGGATACCAGATAAACCAGATAAATCCTTGATGCCAAGGATTTATCCAGATAATAAAACGTATAAAAATAATTACAAGGAAAAATGGCCATCGTGCGGTTAGTCATCGAACATCAGTTTTATAGTTTACTGAACGTCCTTACTACAGTCCAAGTTGTTTATTTCAGGACCATCTCATAAAGTTACTAAAACACTATTGGCCTTTAACAGGGGCACTAGTCATCTTATGACTGGATTTGTAACCGGTCACTGTCGTCTCAACAGACACTTGCAGCTGCTAGGCTTGGTGTTAAAAGTCCCACCTGTCGGCTGTGTGGAGAGAAAGATAAAAGTCCTATACTCACCTACTGAGCTTCTGCCCAAGGTGGCAAACCTTTGGATTGCAAATTCTTCCCTGAACTGACTCCTGACTTTTTGTGAGTCTGTCAGTCTGCTCAGACTATATAGAAGAATCAGGGAGAGAATTTTTCACTACCCCAGGTTTGCTCTATGGACCCACCTATGTGGTCTATGTCTCTGGCTTTTATACCCCCCGCAGAAAAAAAATTACCTTACTATTTATTATGAGATAGTACTACTCTTTTAGTAAGAATGCACTGCACTATCTCATTTAAAGCTTCAAATATAACCTGAACCACTTTCTTGGACTCAAGAGAACTCAAAACGAGTAAATCCATCAAAATAATTTCCGTGCCATCAAAATATTTCGTCTTTTATATGAGAAAGTAAAAATTTGGGACGCTATCAATAAATGACAAAAACTGTTTATAGCGCCTCACGTATTTATAGCATTAGTGACATAATTTGCATTATGATTATACTGTAATCGCTAAAAAAACTAGGGCCACAAACTTAATTCAAATAATAAATATTATTTTTTCATTTCAGCGTCGCAGCACAAGGATACGAATTTGTATACAACACTGCATTTAATTTTAGCCCCTTTGGAGTGTGAATTTGCCAAGTCAGAAAAGGTATTTAAATTTAAACGTGTAGAGTGATTTGGGAAAGAGAATAGAGATAGGAACAGACAAACATCATGTCCTTGCACTGGATATATTAGACCTAGTGGAACCTACTCGGACAGTGGGAGACTTGGCTAAACCTATGATCTCACTACTTTTTACGCGAGACTTGGCTTATTTTATTACACTAGTGTTTTTGTTGGGATTTCACTTCTTTTTGTAAGAAATTTTTCATGGCCTCAAACAATTTTTTGTTTCCTATCTTTGTTCTTGTTTGATTGTTCTTAGGTCTTTTTTCTTTCTTTGTTCTTGTAATCTTTCGTATTACTTCTTCGATCTGGATTAAATATATTTGCACTTTAAGATAACAGTTGATCAATTCTGTCAAATCAAACAAAACTTTTGTTCTCAAAATCACTTTTCAATTTTAAAATTCTCCATTAGGTAGCTCCAACTACTCAACCAAATCCAAAAAGAAAACAGTTATTTTCAATTTATCCTAAGAAAAAATAAAAATAACCCAACTTATAGTTGTTGCACTTTTAAAGAGATTCTCAACATTACACATCATTAAATTTTAAGAACAATTTTAACATTTGTACCTGTGTACCCCGGGGTACTAAAATTATATTGAAATAAACAAACAATCCATAAAAAAACCTAATAAAAAAAAGAACAAGGCATAAAATAACCTAATAAAGAAAACTGAACCACTCACAAAATTATAAGAAAATTATTTAAACCCTTTTACCTGCAACAAAATAATAAATCGGGACAAAAGTACGGGTACAAATTTTTATAAAAATAAACAAATATAATAGCCTTAACATACAAATCAAGGCCTTTCAAATGATATACGACACAATAGAAAAGTCCAAAAAAAGTGGTCACGTGACCACGGCACTTGGGAAAAAATTTACTCTCAATTTCTCAGGTAATAGGACGAATTAAAAACATATCAAACACTTAATTTAAAGGGCATTAGTGACAGATTAAAGCCCAAAAATCAGAATTAAAATCGGGAAATTATTGCCAAATATATGAGAGCTCAAAGGGAAAAATTGAAAAAATTAAAACCAAAATAGCCCCAGGGTACAACCGATAGAGATACGACAAAATGTCTTATGTCCAAAATTGTAGATCATTAAAAATCAGTACCGGTTTGTGCAATCAGTTATTCAATTAGACAAAGCGTTAATTTTTAAAAAAATTGAACACACCTACGATCGTTTTTCTTATTTTAAGGGGGGAAGGAATCCAAAAAGTGAACTTTTGGTAATTTTTCGGCTTGACAATGCAATGGGTATGGCGCGTCGAATGGCGAAAACCCCAAGTCTCTAGCTATAGCGGAAGTGGGTAAACATTTGTATACATAAGTGAGTGAGTGAGTGAATGAGTGACGAAATAACAAAACTTTAGGCTCATATATCTTATGAACTACTATGGGTAGAGGTGTGAAATTTTTATTTCCGGTTCAGTTTGTCATGAACTTTAAATTAAAATTAATTTTATACATCTAAGTATCCTTAATGGGACAATAGAGGGGGGTCCAAATTGCCGTGAGTTGGTTCCAGTTAAGGATGGTACGGCTGTGCTCGACTTGGCGGGGGCACTGCCGTACCCCTAGATAACCTATGTTAAAAAATATAAAAATATGTTACAAAATCTGTCTCTGAAAAACAATTTAACCTAATAAAAAGCGTGTGAAATAAGCTATATCGAAGATACAATTCCAAAATAGTAATAATATATACAATAACACACTAGAACCTTTGTAATCTTTTGTAGAATTAAAAGCTTATTTTAAGAAATTCGTTCCAGAAGTAAAAGTTCTTAAAATTTCACCATTTCCTTCATTTTCCCTACTAACCCCTGCTAACCTCTAAACGAGTATTTTCATTCATTGTTATAAGTGCGACAGAGTATTTGAGAAGGTACAAATATATTTATTCATAGTCAAAAAAGAGGGAAAATAAATGACAAGATGGATTAGTATTCAAATCCAAATCCAACAAAAATTCAGGAACAGAAAAGTTTCATTATCTGAATAGAAATCTTCACAAAAGCAGAGGAGGAAAATTCTTATCCGGAATCGCAGTATTTTAAAGTTCTCTCTCTCTCATCAAGCTATGCTTTAAGAGGCTAAATATTTAATTGGTATTTCGTTAAGCTTTAATGGCATTCTTAATGGAATACCATTAGCTGCGGTCCTACTCCGGATTTTCAGATATTCTGGGATAAATTCATTCATTCGTCCGTTCAATGATCCTCAATAAAATGTATTATTACCTCAAAAACAAGATAATCATTAAAAAGAAGAAAAAAAATGAAGACGATATTAAGAAGAAATGTGGTTTTTTAGCTCCTTCATTTTAACTTTTTTATTTCTACATAATTCACATTTTATTCATTTAGAAATTATTAAAAGAGAAAACGTTTGGAATAAACAGAAACTATAAGAAAGAGTGAGGAAGGGATAACGTCCTAATCTGCTCATGGTTAGTGAATGTTGGATTTTGGTTTAAAAAAACATTGGGTTGGCCGAGCTTTCAATTTTAGGTTAAAACAGAATAATGCACCTGGAAAAAGATAATTTTATCGCTAATAATTTCCACTCTCAGTTTTGGAAGAAATAAACTTAAAAAGTATAATTTTTATATATTTTATGAAACAGTTTTATGAAGAGTTGCAAAAAGTTCATACTCAAGTTTGGGGTATGATTAACAGACAAGAAAGAGGTGAAAAATTACAGTGGTTTTAGTGGAAAGTTAGATGGTATTGAAAAATAAGTTAGTCTTTTTCATGTAGGTTGGCTGTAGGGTACCCTTATTAATCTTTAATTTAAAGTTGTGGGTCCATTTGGGTAGTAAAAAAAAGACCAAATCTTTACATTTGTGGCGACGTTTCGGCCTAGCCGGCCATTATCAAGCCTAAAACATAATATATTTATTGATAACTACAATATAGGTGTTGATCATGAATAAAACAACACAGACGGTCAATATAAAAACAGATTCTCGGTCTCTAAACAAATTCTACTGTGGAATATACTACGATCACTCGAAGCAAATTCCCCGCCATGGACAACAAGCAATGCCTCCTTGATTACGTAGCGGTTATAGTTACCTTTATATTTTTTCACTTAGCTTAACTTACCTCTTTTAAAATGTTATGTTTAAAATTCTAGTCTTACTAATGTGTTTTTTATTATGTATTTTTATGTTTATACTTAATTTTTATAAAAACTAAACTGTAGTAACGTAAACACATCAGGTGATAACAGGATGATAAGAGACAGGCATATCTTATCACTGGCTATTTGGGTTTTTANGACTTCTGTATATTTTTCCTGTGGTTGGGTCAAAAAGTTGCACCAGTGTTCCAAAATTCAGCACTTTCGCTTGAATGGTTCGGGCCCTATGAACCAAAGAGCGACGGACGGACGGACACATCACCCTCGACATAAGGGTTTTGAGAAGTATCTACAAAACCCTAAAAAGTAGGGTGTCACTTGGGATTATTGTTGTTTTCTGTTCTATCAGTGAAAAAATTTTCAGAATCGGATCAGTAGTTCCAGGGATTACTTCTTCTCCTACAAACATATTTATAAGCTTACCTCTTTATAGTAGCAGTAATGAATTTCGGGATTACCTCCTACAAAAAACATACAAATATACAAATACCTACATATATTTTAACCTGCTTATAATATTAGTATAGATTATAACTATTTATAATTTTAATTCCACATACACTATTATTCTTTCTAGTCGTTACTATATGGTTTATTCATGATCAACACCTATATTGTAGTTATCAATAAATATATTATGTTTTAGTCTTGTTCAATAGAAATAGTCTGACAATGAATGTTTCACGTAGATGCTCACTGCTCACGTCTTATTTTGCATACTTTAATGATTTTACGCTTCCTCAAACTTGCATTGCCAAATTTTTCTCCCATTTTTTAAATATGTCAAAATGGCATTGATTTTCTGCATCAATTTAAGTATCAATTAGCAAAAAAAAATCAAAAAAAAATCTAGGACTATCTTGCCGTTACTTTGGACAAACCCTCCAAATTGTAAACAAATCAAAAGAGTACTTTTAATGTAAGTTTGTGCGTGTGTGGAAGAGAAATAAATAATTACTATACTACAATACATGAACAGTATATGGACCTATTTGTTTTTACAGATATTGAATGACCTATTTGTTTATAACAGATATTGAATGACTAAGATAAAACTATATTCAATTTTATAAAATAATTGATAATGGACTGGAATCAGTTCCCTATTTTATACTGAATTTAAGTGTACATGCAACTATATTTAAAAAATATCGAATGCATCAAATCGGTTTAAATATATCGGATATTAATAAACTTCTTTAAAGTCATGATTGTTCTATTATTAAAACCAATAAAATAAAAATTATTTATACATTTTTAATTCCTTTATATTAGTTTATATTTTGTTCCCTACCCAATACTTTCCGCATTTTGCAAAATAAAGTCTATAGTTAAATCAAAGTAGCAGTAATATAAGAGAGGATTAAACCTCTCGATTCCATTATTATTAATTTTTTAGTATATAACAATTGACCGGTGGTGCAAAATGGTTTTTTTTTTAAGCATCATGCATTTACCTTAAATTAATAATTTATATAATACGATTAGTTATATTCAGTCTGACTTAAAGTTAAGGCATGTATTATATCGAATTCCATTTAAATCGGATATTTTTTTTTATATATTGCTCATTTTGAATTAAAAGTAATTGATTTATTTATTTCTTTTTACTATCCCTCTCACAATAATAACTGTATTCTTAAAAAGCTTTCTAATTATAGAAGGGTATATTACTTTTTACTTTTGTGCCCTTGGTTTCCCAGAGTACCTGTAAATATAAAAATCACAGGGAAGTACTTGCCTCAAGTACTTTTTAGGGTTTTGTAGATGATAAAGTATCCCCGTTATGTAATTATGATTTTTTTTTTA
>KZ653781.1:24289-35299 GCA_001010745.2 Gerris buenoi | reverse complement strand
TTTCAGCACTTTCGCTTGAACGGTTCGGGCCCTATGAACCAAAGAGCGACGGACGGACGGACACATCACCCTCGACATAAGGGTTTTGAGAAGTATCTACAAAACCCTAAAAAGTAGGGTGTCACTTGGGATTATTGTTGTTTTCTGTTCTATCAGTGAAAGAATTTTCAGAATCGGATCAGTAGTTCCAGGGATTACTTCTTCTCCTACAAACATATTTATAAGCTTACCTCTTTATAGTAGCAGTAATGAATTTCGGGATTACCTCCTACAAAAAACATACAAATATACAAATACCTACATATATTTTAACCTGCTTATAATATTAGTATAGATTATAACTATTTATAATTTTAATTCCACATACACTTAAGAATACTCAACGTAACTATACGATTTGTAAAGGGTATTATGTGTGTACTGAAGTATATTGTAACTACGCGAAATTTATTTGCTGTCCACGAACACAATGTATTGTGCTTGTCCTAATGACTCGTAGTAAGTGTTTTATTGGTTTATTTTTTACAAATGGAGTCCAACAATTTTTAATAAGGTGTTAAAAAACATATTTTTATAATAAGGTACTAGGGGGCTCCGCCCCCTACTCGCTTCGCTCGTCAACCCCCGAAAAGCGGCCGCTGCCACGTTGAGGCACTCTAAAGTGAAGAATTAAAATTGATCACATGTTGAAAAATACATACATGATGTAAAATATCACGTTAGCTATAGAAAGTACTGAAAAGGACTGTTAAGAAAATTCCTGAGAAAGACTGATTTAGCGATTTTTTTTGCAAGGTGTGTGTATAGTTGTTATGGAATGAGAAGGGTGGGACGAAGATGAGTGGGTATAGTGTAGTGTAGAACAGAGGCTAGCTGGTGGGGGTAGACCCACAACTATCCTTGTCTTCAACTACTTTGTTACTCTTTGGCCACAACTATTACTTTCTTTGTCTCTCCGACATTCCTATATACAAGTTTCAAGTTCTTCCTTAACCCTATAATCACCCTCACTCTTTCTACCCAGAGTTTAGTATGTCACTTTCAAGCGCCCTCTTTTCTCCCCCTTTTCTCCTTTCCCGCTCTTTCACACAGGTTCTGAACTCGTTTGTTTACAAAACTTTTTTAATAATATAGATAGATTATACATATAAACTGAACAAAAGTTATGGTTAAAGCCTGGATCATTAATAATTGACGCAAGGAGATAAATATGCTTTTTTTCATCAAAAATGTAATTAAAGGGAATAAAGCTGTCCCAGATAATCTTTTGATTAAGAAGTTTCATTACATTTTTAAGGACATGAGAGATTGAAATGTTCACAAAACTGCATTTTTTAAGGTAATTTCATTATTGTTACTACCAATTACGTTTACATTGGTTGATTGGCTAGCATAATGTTTAATGGTTATGATACTAGAATTGCAGGGGCCAGATCGAGGTTGGGAACCATAAAACTAGAAATTATCATAAGAAGTACCCTTTAGCTGAGGCAAATAGGGAGCCGAACGCAGTAGATTTCCTCTATAAGGAAATCCGCTCTCTGGTTCAGACATTAAGTGTACATCTGAAGCACTAACTTACGGGCTTTATTGTCGATGATGGCAGTTGTGACCCTAGAAGTTATTACCTGTTTATTGCTTCAAAGGTCTGTTAATCCAACTGAAATAAACCTGAATATTACTGCTTATTTGTTATTTATGTACTAAAATGGTGATGTATTTATTTATGTACTAATGACGATTTGTTATTTATGTACTAAAATGATGATTGCAGATGGGTACTTCTTTAGACTGTTACTCCCCTATGCTATTTTAGAATATGAATAACTGACTAAATAACTATTAAGAAAAAGCGATGTTTAGCTTAATGTACTTTGAGACAAAGGAATATCACACTTCTGTTTTTATTAGGAGAGTAACACACTAAAGAAGAACATTCCGTACTAGTCCACACCAGTAGACACGTTGCGAGACATGTCTATAGACGTCTCCTGAGACCTTCTATTGTCTAGGTCTAGCGTCCACACTTGTAGACACGTTGCGCAACATGACTACCGTTGCACCGTGTCTACCGTTTCGAATGGAAAACCATAGACATGTGATTTTTGGTCTAGCAACGAGACCGTAGACGCCGTTTGTCTAGCCGATGTCTATAGACAAATCGCTAGACATGTCTCTGAGACCAAAATCGCGCAACATGTCTACTAGTTTGGACAAGGCTTTAATAAAAGATTGCTACTCCCCTCTGCTTTTGTTATAAGGGAAGTAATAATCTAAAGATGTGCCTGCTGATTTTGCAGGTGCATTAAGAGTAAGCTCTAATGCAATAAACATTTAATCTATAAAACTCATATTTTTATTTTCATCTTAAGCTAAAGACTTCTTTTAAAAATTCAATTAGTCAAATTGTTAGTTTTTCTAATCACTTTTTTAAGGTATTAAATTTTAATTCTTAAAGAAGTTTTTATACTCATATCGTGTTACTATTATAACTTTAAAAAGATCTCTATAGTGCAATTGACCCTCTTTTAAAACTGTTGCATTTGGCGACAGCTACGACTATGGAAAACTACGGGCAAAGTCCTTAGAGAATTTAAAATTGGAAATGTTCAGAATAAACTTTAAGGTAAGTATAGTTCAATGAACATTAAATTTTATGATTTAAGAAATATGTACCTGAAAATACAAACAATGTCCTTACTTAATTAACGACCCAGGAAATGGGCTATATCCAAAAAGTTATAATAATTAACGACTGCAAGGCCTTTATCGAGGGCTTCTATATACAAGTAGTTCCTATTACAACAGTTTACGACAATGTTTTCCGGAAAGCGTAGCGAACTCAGGCTGTTTTTATTACACCCATTCCGCGTTGATTCATTACAATATGGTGTGAACTTTTAATGGTTCTGTTCCGCTGGTCAGCAATTTATTTGGTGTTGTAAATAACTTCAGATTGAAGCGATTACTCTGTTTATAATGGATAAATCTGTTGCACGAATTTATTTTGAACGTTTTAAACATTAAAATCTGACAAATGCCATTGAGTTAACTACCTTTAAATGGCTACAATAGGCTGATGCAGATAATAAACACTTTTTGATTTGTTGATAAAAATAAAAATGTTAGTAATTTTTTTATTTATGGATAATCCGTCGAAACTTATAAATCACTAATGATTTTTTTTTTCCTTCTTTTTGTGGTATGAATAAGATTCCATATTAATAAATAAGGTTTTAAGCAACATTTAAGATTATTAATCGCTTGATTTTGGGAATGTTGGAAAAAGATATATATTGCATCAATACATGATCTAATATGATTTGGTTTGATTGCTCATACCAATATAAATATATTCTTAATATACATTTTCATGAGCTTTCATTTGATTACCTAATGAGTTAGTTCAAATATTATTTTCTCTACCTTTTTAAAAACTTAAATTAAATCTATTAAAACTTAAAAAATTAAATTAAAACTTAAATCTATATCTACAAAAGTCTATGTTAAGAGCGATGTAAAGATCTACTTAAGTATCAAATCTTATTGAAATTTTTTAAACGCAGAAACTCTAGGTTGGCTATGATGGGTTGTAGAACCAGATCTCTTTTAAAACTCAAACATCGGCTACCCTATAAAAGAACGAAAATACAATTTTCAATCACCGATTTTATAACAATGAAAATTCAACAGTTAAAAAACTTGTTCCACCCTTACTTTAATCACGGTATGAATTTCAAGGAGCAGTTGAAATATATTAAGATATGAGGGGTTTTCAATTAATATATGATACAAATAACGATCCTCTGTTTCCTGAATGACTAGTCATCCTTTGAAGTCCAAACTCAATTGAAAATCTTGTTCGATTGAATTGATTTTCAAAGTTAACTTGGCAGAAGCTGTTTTCCCCCACAAAGGATTCTAAACGCTGAATATCGAGAAGGGGCTAAAACACAGCCCACAACAGGAGAGAAACTCTAATTTAGATTGGGCCTTGTTTAATGAACAAATAGGCTTTGTCTTCAAAATAGACTTTCTAATTACGTGTAAGATTCAAGCCTTGCGTTTTCAAGTAAAATTCCAAAATTCGAGTGGTTTGACGCTTTAACGAAAATGTTCATAATTAAACGTCGGAATCAATTGAACGATTTATAGTTACATTGAATATAATTCTGAACTTACATAGTAACAAATTCACTCCCGTTGGAAAAAATTGTTGAATATCAAGCAAACACCCTAATAATGGCTAAATACCCTAGAAGTTATCAAGTTATAAGCAGATTTTAAGATTAATTTTCTTTTCAGAAGCCCTTTAAGGGATAAAAAGTAAAATGCGTGCATGGGTGTCTAAAACGACTAAAAACCTTGTAAAATAAAATCATTTTTCTTTCCCGTTTCAAGAGAAAAATTAATTTTCAAATTTTACATAATGCCTTAATTGTATAAAAAGAACTGAGCCTTTTTTACAAATTCCACCCTTTTAAAATGTAGTAAATATTTCTATATATGTACACCATATTAATTTATTTATTCTTTGAATACCTTGGACACAATACTTGTTTTTTTTTTTTTGTATACTACATATTATTATGTATTTCACTTATTTAAAGAACACTTGAGACGTAGTTTGTATTATTCTAATGAAAGGGAACTAATATAATAACAGAAATGACGGGCAAAAAAAATACATGTTTATTTATTCAAAATATGTTTCTCTCACTTATTTACTCCATATTAAGTTACATTTTTGTGTTAGTCAGTGTTTGTGGTCTGTCGTAAAAATCTTTAATAAAAATAGTCTGTACAAAAAAATGTTTAAAGAACAATTTAACCCACTTCGAGTCTAACATCTAAAAGAGTTTAACTTAAACACAATGCCTCATTGCCAATACAAAAGCAACCCATAAAATTTTAGGGTTACCCACCTTAACACCCTCACTTTTACAAATGTATGATGTGTAAAGTAGCTGGAACTCTCCACCACGGGGCGTAAAAAGGGCCTAAGTGATGGCCTAATTGCAAGGTTCGAACAAGTGGTTCGTCCCAGCCGTCCTAGTAGGAAGTACTAGACTACTACTACTACTATCACCCACACTGGTTAACGACGTTGCTTGTAATAAGTCAATAAACGTAATAAAGTACACAATTTGTGTAGTGAGAGACACCAAGGGATGTGTCACGCAAGCACGACGGGTAGGAATTGTTCCAACATCAGAGATTACGACAAAAAGATGTTGGCTCGGCATTGAGCCATGTCCTGCATCGTGCATCGTTATACGTCCGATGATGCCCGCACCTAACTCTGGATCAAGAAGATCAGATGGCTTATAAGAGACGAGCGTGCTCTCATACCACACATGCTTGGCTGACAAATCACATTAGCAATCTAATGATCAGCCGGACGCGACGAATCGATGCAGGACATGGCTTAATGCCGGGCTAATATGTTTTTGACGTAATGTTTGGTGTTGGAACAATTCCTATATGTGCCGAACTTGCGTGCCACATCCCTTGGTGTCTCTCATTACAAAAATGTTGTACCTTATTGCACTGTGCAAAACATACGGTATTACATTGCTGAAACATAATAAACTTTTTTTTGCTTCCGAGTTTACCGAAGGTAACGGAAGCATTGTGTTCACTTTTGAGAACAAAAAAGTTTTATGCCTCCTATTTTAAAAATTCCAAGACAGAAATCCGTTTCAGACATCAGGGAACATTTTTGGTTCCGTGTCTGTCTGTCTGTCTGTCTGTCTGTCGGTCTGTGTGTCCGTGAATCATGAAACGTGCGACGATAACTTGAGTAATTCTTGACCGATTTTGATGAAATTTGGTATACATGTTCATTTTGCTAATGCTCAGGACGAGTTCGTTGGACAACGTTATCCGTTCAAGCGTTCACGCGCAACGCTCGCGTAAACGTGAACTTCAAATTTAAAATTGGAATTTTCGGTCGGGAAAAAAATCAAACCATATCTATTCAATGAGACGAACATTTTTTTCAAATACAATTTTTTAGTAAAACCTACAGCGACACCCCTTAAAATAAGAAAAACGGTCGTAGCTGTGTTGAAATTTTTTAAAAATTAACGCTTTGTCTAATTGAAAAACTGGTTGCACAAACCGGGTCTGATTTTTAATGATCTACAATTTTGGTCATAGGACATTTTGTCGTATCTCTATCGGTTGTACCCTAAATGGGGCAATTTTGGTTTTAATTTTTTCAATTTTTGCCTTTAAGCTCTCATATCTTTGGCAATTGTTGACCGATTTTAATTCTGATTTTTGGGCTTTAATCTGTCACTAATGCCCTTTAAATTAAGTGTTTGATATGTTTTTAATTCGTCATATTACCTGAGAAATTGAGAGTAAACTTTTTCCTGAGTGCCGTGGTCACGTGACCACTTTTTTCGATTTCAGTATTGTGTCGTATATCATTTGAAAGGCCTTGATTTGTACATTAAAGCGGTTTTATTTGTTTATTTTTATAAAAATTTGTACCCGTACTTTTGTACCGATTTGTTGGTTTTTTGCAGGTAAAAGAGGTTAAATAAATTTTTCATAATTTTGTAAGTGGTTTATTTTTCTTTATTAGGTTATTTTATGCCTTATTGGATTGTTTGTTTATTTCAATATAATTATTGAACCCAAGGGTACAGGGGTACAATTGTCAAAATTAATATTTTAAATAATGATGTACATCGTTGAAAAGCTCTTTAATAGTAGATTAATAATTGTTATGGAGTGTATATTGTTATGTTTATTTTTTCTTAGGATAAATTGAAAATAACTGTTTTCTTTAGTTTTTCGGATTTGGTCACAATAAACAATAAAGTAATAAATCGTTAATACTAATATAACAATAAAGTACAAGATAGCATGCGAGGAAGCTATGTGCCACACAAATTGGCAGTGTATTTATTATTTTTTTTTTTTTTTACATTATTTTTGTTTAAATTTTCTTGGTAAAAGGAATGTGTGAGGGTAATTCATGACCCTACTCTAAAAGGGTGTTAATATAGTTGAATTATTGCATAATAATGGAATTCAACGTGAAGATAGAAAGGTATTTAACTAAATTCCGAATTGTGTATTCTCTAAATATAGGTTTGTGAGCAGTATGCATGCAATGCTAGATTGAATTGCAAACATAACATGTCTGTTTTCGCTCGAACAAGTTATTAAATATATTTCATTAATGTAATATTTACATAGTTGTTATTCTAGTTCTTATAATTATACTTACATTTATTGTTATTCTTTGGTCAATGACTAAAACTAGAGCATAACAATCATATCAAGTCATGACCAGCCATTCTGAGTCAGATACATATCACAATTATCTGTCAGGTGAATTGGCTGGTGATTTTTATTCTTTAGAATTTTTCGCATTTAACTCCCCTGATCTGTCTTTTTATCGGTGTACCAATTCATGATATTGTTAAATCAATAACGTCTATTTTTAATGAGAGCCTTTTTTTCAACCATCACCCTCAAATAGAAACAGATGCTTCACTGCGCATAGCTCAAGTTAATTTGTTGAATATATGTAAAACTATTCCTTTCATTAACCGACTTGAGAATGTTTCGTCTTTCTGAGGACACGCTTTAGACAGGTTTACACAATGCCAGTTGATGAGACAAAATTGCTTCGAGGGACCTCAAAACGTGTAAATCCATCAGAATCTCAAAATCGAATTTCTGCTCCTTCACAATACTTTCTCTTTATGGGAGAATGTAAAAACTACAAAATAATAACGTTGTCCAGCGAATTCGCCCAGGCAATGGTATAATAAACATGTAACATTTATACCAAATTTCAACTAAATAGGACAACTTTTACTGATCTTAACTTAACTAAAAAAGTGAAATTTGTTAACCGCGCACCTCTACCTAACCATACATTCATAAGTAAGTTGTGTTGAGTACTTAATAATAGCTATTTAAGTACCTAGAGCAGTAAGGGTGATATTACAGGCCGAGGGCGAAGTTTGAAACCACGAGTGCATAGCACGAGTGCGTTTAACGCCGAGGCCTGTCATAGTGCTTACTGCTCGTGGTGCGTACACTATTTTATCGCCCTCCACATGTAAACTAACTACAAAAAACTATTTTTCCGTAATCTTCAAAAACAATAAATGCACTTTAAGGTTAAATCATTACCAAAACAAACGGCAGTTATAAAAATATTGATTGTTTACAAATTGAACAGCTGACGCTGAGAACTACTAGCGCTATCTGCACGCCGCGCCACGACCCGGCCAGGAAGCGGCCGCTTCTCGAACTAATAGCGGCCCTGTAATGGAAAAACCATACATTATTACCGGCCCCAGGGCTGTAATATGAATTATTACCTGCCGCTCAGGATAGGAATGTTTACAAGTGGAGGGCTATAATTAAAATTACATGATCTTTGAATTTTGTGACATCAATAAGAACAGAGCATTCATTCTACAATTTGTTGAAACCTCCCCTCCATGTATTCTTCTCTTTTTCTTTTACAAATGGTGAGTAACAGTAAGAGTGGGATCTTTAAATTAATGGTGGTAATGATTTAAGGGCTGAAACAGCTCTTAACGACCATTCAGAGACAATTAAACTCAGGGTCGGATTACACACTTGAGAAACATTACAATTTGACTCAAAAACATCATATCTAACATTCCGGAAAATATAATTATTCGACTTAATTAGTAAAATTATACATTTGAATGTACTGATATTACATAAAGTTAAATTTGTAAGAACAATAATGGAGAACCTTAACAATGTGCAAGTAGTAATAAATTATACAAGAAAAAACGACATAGAACAAAGCAGCAAATAGCTGTTGTAGATAATTAAGAGAAACTAAATTTAACTATTTACATCTTAAGTGAATAATGAGCAGAAAATATCTAGATTTGTCTAATAACAAAGATAAAGAAATAGGAGTTCTTACCCAAGCTGTTTACCTATAATTATTTAATAGAGCTTTAAATAATAAATTATTTAACATCGCGTCTTTTTATAGTAAATCGCGGCATTACAGTATAATTTATTTGGTACTACAACGTATTAAGAATTTTACAGTACAAATTAAGTGGTATAATTATTATAATAATTGTTTCATTTTTGAGTTTTAGGTAGTATACATACTACGGAAAGTTTAAATTTTAATTTAAATCAAATTATAATTATTATTAACAATGGGAGACAGACAGAGAAAAATTGACACCATCGCCGGGACTTTTCTCTGTCTGTCTCCCATTGTTAATAATAATTATAATTTGATTTAAATTAAAATTAAAACTTTCCGTAGTATGAATACTACCTAAAACTTAAAATTGAAATTTTTTTAATTGATTGTACAAGGTACAGGTACTAATGGGGTACTTTATAATATAAGCGATAATTCTCGGTCTAGTTCTATTGTCGTAAATATCGACTGCTAGACTTGTAGAAAATTGAAAGCTTAATTTGGGACTACTTAGGTATCGTTACTGACAGTGTAAATTACTCTTCAGTATAGCTCAGTTGGTAGAGCGATATACTGGAAATATAGAGGAATGTGGTTCAATTCCCGGCGCTGGAGTCTATTTTTCTCTGTCCGTCTCCCATTGTTAATAATAATTATAAAAAAAATTCAAATAAATAAATTTGAGAGAAAAAAAATCACATTATTCAAAAGAAACAACGGAAAAAATTAAAAAGACTTTAAGAGAAATACATCGGAGAAGTTTTCTTTTTAATTTAGAAGTTTATCTTTATTTTTTAAAGAAAACTAAATTACTCCGATGTAATGATTTTTTTAAATTTTTGTTTAAGAAGTGCTCCGGGAAAAAGACAATATAAGGAAGGAAATGTTTATTATTTTTCTGCCGGATTAATTCTGTTTGTTCTTTATGAGGTCATATCACTTGTGCCAGAACTTTGAGCTGCTTTTAAGCACTTTGGACTTGATCTTTTCTGATTTTTTGAGTTTGTCACCTTGAACGACCACTTCCCTCGAATCTATCGCCATCGACTCTTCTACGTCTTGCGTCTGAGACTTGAGCGTTTTCTTTATGTTGCTGATCTGCAAACAAAAACGTAGAAAAACAAAGTTGTAATCAATCAACATATTACAAGGTTTACTCAATCCAAGTGCACAAGGACCAAGTGAGTTAACTTTGACACTATTTTGATCATGTGAGCAGTGTGTCAAAGTCATCTTGGACATCCAAGTTGAGATGGATGGGTTCCATCAAAGTGGACATTGATAAAAAACAAAAATGGTGCCCACCTGACAAATTATTTCAATGAACGAGCTGTCAAAATATGACAAACGTGAGGTTGAGCTGGGTTTTGTTCACCAGAAGGTGATATATCATCACTGTTTTAAAAATTTATAAGTACAATTTAACTGGAAAATTCTAGAGGGAAAAACATTTCACACAATCTATCTTAACCTTTACTTTATAGTGTATCAAAGTTCTACTACTTGGACCAAGTATACTTGGATCTTGTAACCATTACTTCAGAGTTCCACAAACACTTGGAGCAAGTGGATTTGATTAAAGTGACTTACTTGGTCCAAATATACTTGGATCAAGTAAATCTGGCTTTATAGATAGAACCGTACATGGGTCATTCTTATAATTCGGTACTATTTGGTCTTCAAACTTTTTCGGAAATTTATGTCGAGTTCTTAAACTTTTTTTGCTCTTATTACCATTATACGGTTCTGTTAGACAACCTCATGAAGTAGGCACACACTTAAATTCATAGTTTTTGAAATATACTCAATTAAAAAAAGTCATAAACTAGGGAGTGACAAAATTATATATGTGCACTATCATTACTGTATAAAATTGCCTTTTTTAATCAAATAAAACATGGCACATTAAAACAAAAACTTTAACTGCATAAAAACATACATCATATGTCTTTAAAGTAAATAATTATTGAATTTTGACTTCAATCTTACATGACAAAAAAAAAAAAAAAAAAAAAAAAAAAAAAAAAAAAAAAAAAAAAAAAAAAAAAAAA
>KZ653780.1:30985-43575 GCA_001010745.2 Gerris buenoi | reverse complement strand
CTGTTGTACGTTTTTTTGTCAGTTAGAAGTCGAGATCTTTGCCATATAGCTCTAGCGCGGCGCCTTTCCATGATTAGTAATCGAAGTGAAGTTGGAATTATTTCTGGTTTAGCTTTTTTTCTCCGAGTTCTTGAAGTGGCGTCCCAGACACAGCGTTGAATCGTCTCCGTAAATTTCATCACACATGCGTCGATGTCTTCGGGAGTTTTAAGTGAAATGTTTAAGTTAGTACGTTCGTCAATTAGCTGTCTAAAGTGGTCCCAGTCAATAGGTCCGGTGATGAGAGTAGGAGGAGGAGAGGTTAGGATAGGGTTTGTATCTAATACAAGGAGGACTGGGCTATGATCTGAGGATAATTCTGGTAAGACTGAAAGGTGAGGATGATGGGTTCTGAGAGGAGATGTGACGAAAAAATCCAAGATATCAGGAAGTTTATTGGTGGAATAGGGATAGTAGGTGTATTCACGAGGGGTAAGGACGCGGTAAGGAGTGGTTCTAAGGGTATTAAGGAGTCTTGATCCTCGAGGATTACTGGTGCGACACCCCCACTGTGGATGTTTTGCTTTGTAATCCCCTCCGGCAAGAAAATTAGGACCAAGAGAGTTAAAGAGGGAAAGGAAGTCTTGGAGGAATTCTGTCTTAACAGACTATATGAAATTGACGCCAGTAACAGAATCACTGTAGATCTGAACTGGGCCTCACAGTATAAAATTTTGCTTTTTAGTATAAGTCTTCCTGACGCCTTCACAACAGACTTAGACCTCTTAAAAAACATCTACACGCTTATCATCTCTTTTTCTTTATTTCTTATCTAAAAGTTAAATTGTAATTTTTTATGTAGATATTTTGAGTATTGTCAATATCTCTAAGGCATCATTTTTCAGGGAACACTTTTGGTTCGTGTCGATCTATCGCTCAATTTTGGTAACCAACTAAGTGAAAAAAACTTAAGCCTCCGAGTGTAATGAAATTTTAATCGTACCTCATAACTACCTCATTGTTGGTCCCATATAAGTTTTAATCTTCGATGCCCGGGGTAAAATTAAATAAATTTGAGAAAAATAGTTTAAAGGAGCATAAACTCCAATACATTATAAGGAACAGGACTCGCGGAAGCTATGTGCCACACTAATTGGCAATTAATGTTAATGCACTACAATGTCTAGCAAATGTTCTGATCGCGGGATGAGGATAATTAATTATAAAAAAAATATTTTGACAAAGCAACTATCTTTTTCCAGTTAAGATTGAAATTTCTAATTTTCATAAAATTTAATTACTGGCATTTTGGTCAATACCAGTTATGTAAACTATTGCATGTTATGACGCCTTTTTAAATAAAGTATGCATTATCTAGCCTTCAAAATGGCTAGAAACGGCATAAATTTAGCCAAATAAATGTGTTACATTTTATTATCATATAAGGATGTAACAATTCTCTCAGAATTATTAATAAGCGAAAAACCATGGATTTTATTATAAATTTGAGAAGTTTATTTTCTTTGTTGATTCGAATAGAAAGGACTTGATATGGACAACGCGCTGACCTGCATCATGTTTATATATCTCAGCAGTTGGAATTCCCAGAGTCTGGTCAACAAGGTTACAGTTACAGGAATATGTAAGTTTTACAACAAGGTTACAGTTACGGGAATATGTAAGTTTTACAACCAGGTTACAGTTACGGGAATATGTAAATTTACAACCAGGTTACAGTTATGGGAATATGTAAGTTTTACAACAAGGTTACAGTTACGGGAATATGTAAGTTTTACAACAAGGTTACAGTTACGGGAATATGTAAGTTTTACAACCAGGTTACAGTTACGGGAATATGTAAGTTTTACTCACCATGTACAACAACATGCAATCACTAGGAGAAACTTCCAACGAGAGTAACTAAATTATTGGAACGAAGTTCCTTATGGCACGTTCTGGAGCCCGGGAGTGAATCCGAAAAAAACGACCTAAATCACCGTCACGCAAAATCCGTCACGAAATCTACCGATGGCGATAACTTGTGTAAAAGTTGACCGATTTTGTTGAAATTTGGTGCACATGTTCATTTTACCAATGCCCAGGACAAGTTTGTTGGACAACGTTATCTCCCCAAGCGTTAACGCGCAACGCTCGCGTAAACGTAAGCTTTAAATTAAAAATTGGAATTTTTGGACGGGAAAAAATTCTAACATCATCTATTTAATGAGACAAACAACTTTATTAGTTAATATATTTTAGTAAAACGAACACCGACACTGCTAGGAAGTGAGAAAGATCGCTAAATTTATTAAAGCGGACCAAAACGATTAAAATAAAGAAAACAACGTTTTTACCGATATCTTACGTTCTAACGTAACGATTAAAATGAAACTTTGTAGACATCACCTATAGTACAATTGAAAAATAGTTTTTGTGAGTTAATAATTTATATTTTTTTATTTTAATATTTAATTGGATTAATTTTCGGTCGGCGTCTGAGAGGACAATTCTTTTTTGTTTTACAACCATCTGTGGTAACCATAAATTTATAATTAACTTTTTCCTCAATATACAATACATTATTTATTGAAAGACGCTCACTTCAAAGATAATAAAAAGCTTTTCATTTAATATTGCCTTAGCTCCGTTAGAAAAAATAGTTAGTTACTTATAATTTTGTCTCTTTTCTAACTCCACCATGCATAAGTAGTTATTACAGTGATTTTATAATTTATATTTAATGAAAAGCGTAAGGAACTTCGTTCCTACCGGGTGTCCCACGACACCACACGTATTTTTTATTTGTTCATTTATTAATTCGTTCATGCATTAATCCTTTCATGCATTTATTCATTAATTTATTTATAATCATAATTGAACTATTACAATATTATTATCAGTGAATTCATAATAGTTGATCATATTATGAATGATGTTTCGTCGGAAGGGGAATTATTAATATTAAACTAGAAATTAAAATAAAACAATTCCAATTACTCAGACTGATGAATATTTAATTTTGAGGTTAGAGTTACAAACATTCACAAAAACATAATATTAAAGACGATAGCAACAAAAATAATATAATTAAAAGTTACAAAGCTTGTGGACTGTATTTATTAAGGATGTTAAATAACAAATAATGGTAAATAATAAAGAAATTGTTCTTGAATAGAAGGTATAATAAAGGATAGCTTAAATGATCAAAGTACAATACCAAGTAAGTAGATGAAGATATTGACATAAATTAGGATGGCAGAGATAGGATAACTCACAGATATGATGAAAAAATTGATAAGCATATAGATAATGTCTTAAGATATAAAAATGTTAAAGATATTAAAGAATTAATAGATAATTTAAATAAAAGGAATGAAAACATAAAGTGATGAGTAAGTGCTAGATGAGATAATACAATAACAATGTCTAGTCAGGTTTGACAACCAGGCAAAAAAGAACATAAAAAATAACTTAAATCTAAATAAAGATTAACTTAATCAAATTATGAAAATTATAAACATTGACGATTAACTGATTAACTAACTTCAGGATTAAAGAAATGACTTAATGATAGATGACCAAACTTACGAAAAAAACGGTTTCTTGTACATCTTCTTTGAAATTCTCGTCGTTTATTATTTAACACGAAAAAAAAGAAGCAAATAATGCAAGTTGGAATGACACAAACATTCTGAACCGCTTCGACTAGATGTTAACGCAGGCTGAAGTAACAGTGAAGTTAACAGTAAGCAGGGCCGTCCCTAGGGGGGGGGGAGGTCAATCGGGTCAAACTGACCCGGGCGCCGCGTCAAGGGGGGCGCCGTCAGGCCCCCCATCTTAAACTAATAGGTAAATGGCAATAGGGGTGCGCGGGAGCGGGGGCGCCACAGATGACTTTGACCCGGGCGCCTGAACCCCTAGGGACGGCTCTGAGTAAAAGTCTGTTCCTGCTTGAGAAGAATCAAGTAATGAAGTTCATTTAAGCTCATAATTGTTACGTATGTTTCAGGGCGCGGTGTAGTGGCGTTGGTTTTGGTGACGTATTTGTTCACATTGCCCACAATCACGCTGTTTCTATATCTTGGCAAGTTCTTGAAGCACGGGTCACTTAGTTTGCATCAGTGCAGCCCTCTTTTATGTGGTAACTTAGATTACAACAAATATTAAACATAAAATACAAATACTTTTATTTTTAAACACCAAATTTACTCCTAACGTAAGTTCCCAAAACATAAAAACACGCACAAAAGGCGAATTTGCATATTGGATACGCAAGAATTTGAGAAATTTTATAAACGTCTATACTCTATTGAAAACGCGCGTCCACACTGCCCAAACATTCAAAGCGGTGTATACTTGTGATCTACTTTTCAAAACCTATAAAATGATAAACCACTCTAAAATGAAAATTTTTAAGATCAGGTCGAAATCGTTCGCTGATCAAGGAAATTTTGAGTAAACTTCGCAATATTTTTCCTGCTTTTGGGCAAAAAAAAGGTTCAACTTTTATACCAAATTTCAATTCTGTAGCTGAAGTAGGTCGGGAGATAGGGTCTAATATGTGATGGACGGTCGAACTAACAGAAGTATCCGGGTTTCCAGGATAACCTCGAAACCCTAGAAATTGTATTTGTGAAAAATGTTTTGTCTCATCGAATAAGAATTATTTCTCGTCTTAAAATTCCAAATTAAAATGTTCGCGCGAGTGCTATGCTTGAGAGCCTGGGAGGATAACGATGTTTCAGTAACTCGTCCTGTGCATTGGTAAAATGACCATGTGTACTAAATTTCATCAAAATCGGTCAACTTTTACTCCAGTTATCGTCACACGTTTCAGGCGCACTTATAGACAGGATGCGCCTAAAGCAATTAAGTATAATCGATCAATTATACCCCGCCTTGATGTTTCCCAGACCTCAAAACCAATAAAAAAGAAATATACAGGGTGGTCCCAAAGCCCCCCCCCCCCTCTTAACTTTTAAAAAGTTTTAGATAAACTAATGAGATTTAGGGGATTCGTACCATGTAAAGGGAAGTTTGTTTTCATTAAATCGCGTACTAGGGTCACCCATCAATTTTGCCCCCAGCCCATCCATCTTCAAAATATCGAATTGGAGAGCATAATTCTTGACAGCATATAGGTGAACTTGAAGGGCCTAAGTGACAAATTGCAAGGTTCGAACAAGTGGTTCGTCCTACCTGTTCTAGTAGGAAGTACTAGACTACTACTACTACTACCCCCATGTTCCATTTATTTATTTCAAACCGTTTAGATTTGATAACGATATATGTTTTTTTTTTTTTTTACCATTTTCGGAAGGGTATTTTTTCTATATTTGCCCTACCATAGTGGGCAAAATATTTTTTTCACCGTAGAATCCAAATATTCTATAAAAAAAAAAAATAAATAAAAAATAAATAAATATATATATATATACACTCTAATTTGAAATAGTAAAGTTAGGTGGCCTGGGGGCAAGAGGGTGGTTGCCCCAAGTTTGCGATTGCATAAAAACAAACTTTGGATCCCCCCAAGTTTTATTCATTTATTTTAAACCGTTCAAAAGTAATGAGAGGGGAGGGGGAATTTCGGACCACCTTATACAAGGGAAGTCTGTGAAAAGAAAAAAAAATTGGAGTTAATATTACGTTACTTAGAATTAGTCTAATTTGAGAAAGCATTAAGCAGAATCAAAACAGTGGATGGATCAACAAAAATTCTTGCATACGAGTCTGCAAGACAGTGAGACATTTCATGTAACTTTGCAATTATAATGAGTAAATTATTAATTATAATGCAATTATAATGAAGAAGCCAAGGGAGAATAAAGAACGAGGACGACTGTATGACAGAGACAGAGATAAGGAAGGCTTTAGATGTGCTCTACTAGGAGATCAAAACCAGCGCTGGGCTGTAGGACTAGAGTGGGGGAGACCCGAACGTTACCGAACTGCCGCGTCGGTTACCTTCGGGTCGGCCTAGTCTCTAGCCCAGTGCAACATCTAAAGCAAATACGATTACCTTCTGCGAGTACCTAGTTCCCTGGTACCAGTGAAACTCTTTTCGGCCCTGCGAAGCGCGGTAGGAGAGGCCCCTACAGCTGGAGACTAGATTGACAACCTCCTATAGCTTTCTAACTCTCTGTTACACTTCTCTGAGTTTTTTGGTAACATAACGCTTTTTGCCATATGTTCTATAGCCTAAACATGAAATGTCAAAAAAAATACTAAATAAATATGATTGAGGTGAAACAAAATCTATATATATAAAGATGAAAGTCTGTGGGTGGGTGGTTGGTTGGGTATGTCCTTTATACAAATCTACAGTTTCATTCCGATCTCGATGAAAATTTGCACACTTGACCTTCAAAGCAAGGGGAAGGGCACTGTCTATATTCATTTTCGAAATTTAATTTTTGGTACCCAGGAGTACGGGGTACAAGAAATGAATACGGGGTCAAAGTAATAAATACCCTTTATGATGCATATCGATAAAAAGCTCTTTGAGAGCACAGTAATTGTTGTTATGTATAGTTTTGTCATATTTTCATTTAGGAGGGGGGTAAAGTGGGAGTATGTATACAAATCTTCAGTTTTATCCCAATTTGATGAAAATTTTCACTCTTTTACTTCAAAACAAGATCAAGGTCACTGCCTACATGAGAGTTCGAAAATAAAATTTTGGTACCCAGGGGTACGGGGTACAAATGTCAAAGTAATGAATAGCCTTCATGATACATATCGTTGAAAAACTTTTTAAGAGTACAGTAATTGTTGTTATGTCCTTTTTGGCCTATTTTTATTTAGGAAAAAAGGAAAAATATATCTATATCTATCTATAAATATCTATTCTATATTTTTGGTCTATACATATCTATTTCTGTATCTTCTATAAAAAGAAGAAAGTCTGTGGGTATGTATGTATGTCCTTTATACAAAACTACAGTTTTATTTCTGCTTCTCCGAAGCACGGGAAAGGTTACTGTCTACATGAGATTTCTAAATTTAAATTTTGGTACACAGGGATACGGGGTACAAATGTCAAAGTTATGAAAACCCTTCATGTTGCAAATCGTTGAAAAGCTCTTTAAGAATAAAGTAATTGTTGTTATTTACATTTTTTTTCATATTTTTATTTAGGAATTTTTATTTTTTATATTTATTAGTGGTATGACATGGTCCAGTTAAAAAAAATAAGGTTTGTAACATAAATCCCTCCAAACATAACAATTTTTTATACTTAATTATTTTATTACAATGTCCCAATACTTTTATAATATACATATACAGTTAGTATCTACTTCTTTATTGATATTTTAGTCATTTAGGTCTTAATTTTTGTATACAACCCGGGCTGCGCCGGGTACTCCAGCTAGTTAACTATATTATAAGAAAAATTATCAAAACAATATTTCTAAATAAAAAAAGGACTAAAGTAAAAAATAAAGAAACATTAACTTAACAAATATGAAGTGTAAACTAACATTAATTGGTATTAATTTTAGCCTGTACTTGCTTATGATTGGTGAGTTGTTGATTTGTATTGTTGATAGGAGTGGGTATACTGGCCTTCATTCTGGCGTTCCCCATGGGTTCAAGGATGGTCTACTATCCCCTTGCCGAGAACATTTTCATGAAGTGGCTGGTGGACTTCAAAGCGTCCCTTCCTGCATGCAGTATTCTCAGGGAGACTATCTCGTTAGATCCATCTGTAGACGTCCCTTGTATCGAAGAAAAGGCGACGTACAACTGTTGCTTGCACCATGGGCTCACGTATACAGGAATCGAATTCAGACAGGACTGTGTACAACCCAGATTCCCCTTCTATATTCTCATCCTGTAAATATCCCATACAAGCTTCCATCTCGCGCTGGGCTAATGCAATGAATCAATGATTATAATACATCACGGTATCTTATAATAAACTGCTTGGTCTTCCGGTAAAACCTTGTTACGAATATGTTAATGTCCGACGTTTCGGTTCTACTACTAGAAGCATCTTCAGGGATGTAGTGCTAAGTTGTACTTGAAGCAACAACAAGAGATACTGGAGGACGGCGTATGTATCCAGTGGTGGATTAAGGTTGTCATCTAGGGGGTGGCGATCTGACCCTCCAAAGGTTTTTGGGAGTATGGAAAGCCCTAAGGAAGGGGGGGGGGAGTTCTTAGAATTTCTCCCCCCCTGACTGCAGTACAATATCTTAACCGTAAGCCATGGGTGTCGTTAGCAGTTAATTATTATTGTAGGGTGCAAATAGCGGGGGATCCGAGGGGTCCTCCTCCGGAAAAATTTGCAAATATGACCTCAGAAAACAGGGCTTAAATGCATTTCTGAGGTAAAATTTGATTTTAATACTTAGTCACAAAAGGGTCACTTTTGGCTCGATTATATGCTGTAGTTTGTTGACATGAACGCAAGTACATTTAAAAAAAAAAAAAATAAATAATAAAAACTTAAAAGTATAGTTATTGTAACACAATAAAAGTTGTGCACCTAATCATTCCCTTTGTCTAAAATACCTAAAAAAATTTTCGTTCTTGAGAACGAAAATGTATCACAGTTTAATACATTCGGTTCGGAAGCAAAAGGGGGATTTTTGTTGGGGGGCCGGGGGTCCTCCCCCGGAAAATTTTGAAAATATTACCACTCAAAACAGCGCTTTTATGCATCATTTCTGATATGAAATTTGGTAGTCGTTGGCAAAAAAGTATGATCAAGGGGGGGGGGGGGGGGGGGGGGGTCGCCACCCCCCTCCTTTATTTAATCCGCCACTGATTTATGCTAGCTTGCTGGAATGTAGATTATACCTGGATTCCCCGGGGGTTCCTTGAGTCGGTAGATCCTTTGTTGGGACTACTAATTCGCAATTGGGCTGATGTTGCCTTGGTCGGTGTTCCTTTGTAGACGGCGGACGTTTGAAGTCGAGAAGTGACCGTGACGTGGCGTAGGCCAAGCAGTACTAATTTACTTAGTAACCCTTTCCCCTATATATCCATCCACCTATGAGTGGACAAACAAATAAATTGGGTGCCATATGGCACTTATTTAATTAGTTACCTTCCCTACATAAGTAATTTGTGATGGCTAACCAATTAAATGTTTGCCGGCAAGTGATCAAATTAAATTCCTAAATAGAGTTGCCTTAAATTCCACTGTAAAATTGTAAATTTCTATAGTGTAAACACAGTTTGAAGTCTAATAATACCTGCAAATATTATCCTTCTTAATTTCACACACGTAGAAAGAGAGAGAAAAGTATTTTGAAGGCGTAATTGATGGATTTACTTGTTTTGAGTATATGTAAAATATTAAAAAAATATGTAAAATAGTTGTTTTTATAGAATGTTTAACAATAAGAGAACGTCAAAACATGCAAATCCATCAATTACGCCTTCAAAATACTTTCTCGCTCTTTCTTCATGTGTGAAATTAAATCGGAGCAAAAATATTTGCAGTTAATTAGTAGACTTCAAACTGACTATCAATTTTAACTTTGCTGCTAGTCCGCCTTAAAGTAAGCATTACTCATCAAATTTGCTCGGATGGTACTTTAAAATTACTTAAGGTTTCTCAAAGCTTTCCTCTGATGACGCACTAAAAAAAAAAACGCACTATCGTGCGTTTTTTTGAAGTCGATATACACATTTGGCGGACATACACATTTTTCCAGAATTTGCCTTATAGTAAAGATTTAATCTATTTTAAGAGATTTTTAAGGTTCTTGGTGGCTTCCTGCACTTCCTCCACTGATACTGGCTCGATAGGATCCTTATCATTACTAAAATCGTTGATTTCGCAAGTCGTTGGCTCCGTTTCCGGTAATTCCATGTCGTTAAGCAGCTCCTTAAAATACTCAGCCATCTGTCTAGAATAGCTTGTGTTCTACCTAACAGCTTACCCTCTTTATCCTTGCAAAAAGCAGTTCTAAGCAGGAAATCTTTGGTATCTACCTTAACACTGCAATAGAATTCCTTTACCTGCTTGATAACAGTTTTCCATCTCTTCCAACTTTTTCCTTTCAAAAGCCTTTTTCATGTTTCGACAAACTTTTGAAGCCTGCCTCCTTTCATTTTTAAAATCTTCTACTGTCCTCCTTCGAACATATTATGTACTCCGGCATTGATTCTCTCGGTGATGGCACACCATTCTGCTCTCCGCATTCTTTCTTTTCACCCTAAAACTTTTTCCATGACTTAAGTTACATCGTCTCTAAAATATGTCAATTTATTTTCTATGTCTTTGCATTTCCATTCGTCAATCCTTGATGTTAAGGAGTTCTTCGATTCATTTTTTCATAGTTTTTATAGAATGTGTGTATTACATCGTCGTATGTACTCTCGTTGTTCTAAACTGGATTTCTTAACATGCAGTAATAAAACTGAGTGGTAAGGAGGCACCGTGCAGTTTACCAATATTTAATAGTTTCTCTCTATTTATGAATTGAAAAATTAAATATTTAGTAACTCAATGTTTCAATGAAACAGAGCTTCTAACATGTGCCACATATTAGCACAATATTGTTTCAATGAAACAGAGCTTCTAACATGTGCCACATATTAGCACAATATCATAGCTTTGCGCCTTTTAGTTCAGATATGAAAAAGGCACAGACGTGTGTGCAGAGGCTGGAAAAAATGAAATGCCGATTTTAATTTTCGTAATGTAAAAATCTATAGACAAATATTTAAATTTAAATTACAGTTTGAAAAATAAGTCTAAAGGCCCCCATACACGATCAAACTTACTTGACAAACTTGGCTTGTCAAGCCAGTTTGACAAGTAAGTTTGACCGTGTGTGGGTGAAATTTGAGAGNGTAATGTAAAAATCTATAGACAAATATTTAAATTTAAATTACAGTTTGAAAAATAAGTCTAAAGGCCCCCATACACGATCAAACTTACTTGACAAACTTGGCTTGTCAAGCCAGTTTGACAAGTAAGTTTGACCGTGTGTGGGTGAAATTTGAGAGTTTGATGTGGTGTAAACTGGGCATCAAACTTACTTGACAAACTTTTGATCAAACTTGCTTGACAAACTAGTTTGACCGTGTATGGGGGCCTTTAATGCTTTTAAATTGTCTTAAAATTAAAATGAAGGAAATTTCCAGTCTCTAACACTATTATTATGTTTGCAGGGGCGTGGGGTACAACTGTGAAGGAATCGACTCCATATTTACCGTCAGCTGCGATAACTGGCTCATTTTCTTCAGTATCTCTGTGGTAGTCATGTTTTTGAGTATCAACAAAATCCATAAAGTAAGCCGTTAAAATAATTATTTTTAGTATGTGAATTTTAGTAAGTAATTCTTAATGTATTGTTTTTAAACTAATACGATCATTAATATAAAACAACGTACACAGTGAACCGGCTAGCCTTATCTCCGCCTCAGCTGTTAACGCTAGGGGTTAGTCTACCAGAGAATAAAATAAATTAAAAATAAAATAAAACAAAACAAAAGGGTTACCACCCGGTGTTAGAGGTCACTCCCTATCCTGATCCTTATCCACTCCCTACAATCTCACCACTCACTATCCTGATCCTTATCCACTCCCTACAATCCCACCACTCTCTATCCTGATCCTTATCCACTCCCTACAATCCCACCACTCCCTATCCTGATCCTTATCCACTCCCTACAATCCCACCACTCCCTATCCTGATCCTTATCCACTCCCTACAATCCCACCACTCCCTATCCTGATCCTTATCCACTCCCTACAATCCCACCACTCCCTATCCTGATCCTTATCCACTCCCTACAATCCCACCACTCCCTATCCTGATCCATATCCACTCCCTACAATCCCACCACTCCCTATCCTGATCCTTATCACCGCGTCTTACAGGAGTGCGACTGCTCTAACTGCCCGTATACTCGGTCACGGTGAGTGAGTTCTCTAAACAAAAAAAGAAAGAATTAAAATATAACATAAAACATAAAACATAAAATGTTACTGAAGTTAATAGATACTCAGTAGTTAATTTTCCTTGCCTCCTCAGGGAGCCACTGAGAGCGGTGCGTCCCAAACGGCTCCCATCCGTTGTTTGCTTTTTCCTAAATGGCTCCTGTCGAAAAATATTTCACGAGTAGGTATATTCCTAATCGGCTCCGGTATTCATATCTTATTTTTTACGATAACAAGTTAAATTAAAATTATTGGAGTTTGACGACGTGGAGCGCTGGAAATGTACTATACGTGGTTTTAAGTCTTATTTTAAACAAAACTGTATTAGCGAAATTTATGATGAACATCTGGAACATAACCACTCGCATTTAGATGCCAATGTTCTATGGAGGAGGGAGATTAGTGATAGTTTAAAGCGTAAAGCTAAAGATTTAATGGCTATCAAACCAAATGACGATAAAATAGACAAAGTGTTTAACTATATTCTTGAAAATTATATAATGTTAGATAGTGGATTCCCTCCTGAAATGTGGGCAGAGTGTTCATCTTCCCCTTGTTTGACAACAAATGGCTGTGAATCGTTCCACGCAAAATTCAATACTGCTCATCCAAATATTTCTAAGGTTATTGATATACAGACCGAAATACAATCAGAGACGCAAATTAAAGCACGGAGTCATTACAATATACCTAAATCGAAAAA